>SNQJ01S0010348.1:69601-85182 GCA_010110895.2 Picea sitchensis | reverse complement strand
GGGGTGAAACAGTAATAAATCAATTTAATCCTTTTTAACCATATAATCCAAGTGTTATATCAATGTAGCATTATCATCCAATAACTACAGAGAAAATAAGAAATGAACAAATGAACAATCATACACATACACAGTACACCAGTGTTTTGGAAACTCAAAGCGGGAGAAAACCACGGAATGCTTTTTATTATATGTCTTGAAGAATTAGATTCATTGGAAGCACTAACTTCCTTTGTTTTCTAGCTGAAACTGGAAGGAGGCTCCAACCCCCTTGTTTCTTAGGCTACAACCTGAAGGAATCTCCAACTCCCCTATTGTCTGGCTACAACTAGAAGGAGGCTACAACCTCCTATGTTCTTCGGCTACAACCAGGAGGTGGATACAACCACCTGTCCTTGCCCCATCCAATCGCCCTGAAGTAGAAGTAGAATGATGGAGCCATTGTCACACTATCACTGTGAGATATACCGTTTTAAACCTGTACCAATAAACCTGAACCATGTGTTAGCACTGATAGTCACCCCCAGATTGCGGGCGGATAAGCCCAGTACCCATCGGAGTTTTTGGTGGATGTTGGTTTTATATGAGTGGAGGTAAATGGACAAAACTCAATATATGAATGATGTTCAACACAGAACTGGGCAATAAATTCACAAGGAAGTGAGGGCCACAACTAACTTCAGTTAGTGAATTGAGTTTAAGTGTGAGAAGAGGGAAGACTTAGTAAGAAAGGTGGAAAAGACTATTATGGGCATCATGCCTTCAAGCATCTTTGAGAAGAAAAAATTAGACTTAAGATCAATCTTAAGCTCAATCTTCAGACACTGAAATATGTCCAAACAACATAATCACAAAAACACAATGATCAAACCTACATCACCATGCAGCTACAACAACTAGACTGGATCCTCCATGACCAATCCATTCAGTGTAAGAGGGGAAAAGATCACAAGAAAGATGACTAAAACTGGTCACGATACCACTGCAATCAAACCTACATTAAAACAACATAACAACCCTCGACTGGATCCTCCATGCCCGAGTGTTTTAGCACATTTTTTACAAAGAGATGAAAGAGGCTAATTTCTATTAATATGAAAGTCTCAAATATGATACATAACCAGAGAATAGTTATGGAATCAAAACATTAAAAAATAGGGAGCTCTACTCAACCAGTTGAAGACCTTAATACAATATCAAAACTACCTACTTATACTCAAAACTATCCACAACCACCAGGGGTGTGATCTTGCCACTGCATTCAAGTCCTTTCATCTTCGTCTTCTCTGTCAGACTGTGCAGACATTCTTCTGTTAGACGTGAGCTCTAATTAGCATGGGCTTGCAGGGAAACCATCCACAGAGGTACCTCCAGTTGATAGCTTTGACCTTTGCATCGGGGCCTCCATGCCTTCTATTTATGGAGTGAGCCCAGGTTTCAACTACCGGCCTACGTCCATTAACTGATATCTCCTTGGGATCGGGACCAGGCCAGGTAACCATGGGATGGCCACTTACTGTGATTAAATATGATGCTGAATGATCATATGAATTCAAGGCCATGGGTCGGCACGAGATCTGTGACTGGGAAAGTCCTGCCATTTCCAGTGTTTGTACTGAAATTTATCTGTCCACCAATTATGGGATATATTAGACTTCACAATGGAGACGACACCAAATTTGGCACTTTAAGAGCCTTGGGTGCATAGTAGAAGATGAGATCCCTGTGAATTTGGCCTCACTCCAATGTGACCTCGGGTTGTGACCCGGCGTTTATCTCTAAAGGTGATTCAACATTTCTCTTTTTGAATATCTTCACAACACCAGACCACAGACTTCCCAATACCCTAGTCAGCGAGATTACCTTTCTCAAATCGACGGTCAGATCTACTATGCATCCGACGATCGTGATTGCTTCCTTGAAAACCTAAGTCACCAATCATATGCTGGGTGCTTATATTTATTCTTGGGCCCACCTCCTATGTGACCTTGGGCTGTGACCATGGGCCCAATTCCTGGGCACTTTGCGACTTTGCGTTTCGGGTGCTTTGATGTGAGCCACTCCTGACTCGCCCAATTTCCGAACTCCCGAACTAGAGCCTAGTGAGCGCTAGCTCCCTTCCTATGGACCCCTCTAATGCGACCTATGATATGACATGGGGCCCAACTTATGAGCATTTTGAGACTTCATGTTTCGCGAAGACGGAAGTTATCTTACCTCCTTTCTTCCGATTCCTGATTCTCCGACTTCGCCAGTGTCAGATCAATGGTCCACGACCTTCCGTGATCCGACGGTCCATATCTCTTCTTTGCAAATCGGGACTTTGCGTTTCGGGACTCGGGGTCATATTTTCTCGACTTTGATTTTGGGTCGTTACTCTGATGCTAAACCTCAAGCAACTTTGGGATTATCAGTGATTCCGAGCACCTGCGAGTCGCTAATATGATTTTCTCAGGAATTTCCACCATTGAAGTTGATCTCGCCTGTTAGTTTGAATTTCGAGCCTAAAATGGACTGCTCTGAATGCTCCTCTTTGATGCTTCTTGTGCAGGCCTCGAACTTGGACAACCTACTTCCCTTGAAAACTATATGTGATAACATTTGGCTCCACAGGGGATGGCATGCTCCCTGGGAGCTGCCAAGAACAAGTAGTTCTAGTGCCTTAGCTGTTGGGTTATGGAGTCGAGCTCAAAACCTTCGCTGAAGAAAATAGGGAAATGTGTGCACACTACTCAACTAAAAATGAAAAAAAACACATGGGATCCATAAGGAGCTTATTTATTTACAATCCTATACTACTGATTTTTACAAAGTGCTAGGTGAAATCAAACTTCCACCATAGCCATTTAAGTAACTTCCTAACTGGAAACTCTTTTACTCTGTTAATGATTGATAGTAGATGATGCAACCATGACAACAGAACGATTACATCCTTCATATTCTCTCCAAAGGATTAAGTTGAGATAAATTTGGGCGGCTCCAAGATATGAAGGAAATGCCACTCCAGGTACTCGCTGACGGGGTCATAGAATGAGTGGAAAACTCCATAAAATTTGTAACAGAAATCCTGTTCTGTTCCACAACTACTCACACAGGGATGAATATCTCTGGTAAGCACAGGTGGGTGAATAGTCATTGCAGGCGGACTGGTCCTAGGCGATGGTTGTTCACTGACAGGCTCTGGACAGGAGATAAACTGCCCTTCTAGCTCTTCCTCTTATTCATGGCTTTCCCAAGGATCATATTCATAATCATCATAAACATGGCCTGTGCGAAAGATCTGCTCTTGGTCTCCTGCAGGCCCAGGATGACTGATTTACACACAATGATTTCCTTCAATGTACAAAGAAAAAGGTTTTGTTGCATGCTCCTAGAAATCCTTCATATTCAGCTTAGAATCTGATTCATAGTTGTCATACACAGGTTGGTTGGTACTAGGTGATATCTTCTCGTTTACAAGATCTGAACAAGAGATAAACTATGCATTTAGCTCCTCCTTTTCTCCTTCATGGCTCTCCCAAGGATCAGATTCACAATCATAATAAATAGGAACCATGAGAGAGCTCTACTCTTCATCATCTTCACTGGGATATTCATCGCAAGTTGTTTGTTCTTGGCCAGTATCCAAAATCACTTCTTCGTCATAAGTAGGGATGCCAAGAACATCTATTTCAAGGACCAGAATATACTCTGCATCTTCATAAGAGAATCAAGCACGATCTGCCTTTACTTATTCTATTTTTGCAGAAAGCGATCTTACCAGTCCCACCAGCTCACCCAAAGAATCTTCTTCATCCTCACAGTCTGCATCAGAATCACCTATATTCTAAACACAACCTTTATATTCCTTACAAAAGTTATGAGAATTAGAGGAATAAAACTTTTGACATTGAGTATTAAAAGTTGCATGAAATTCTCTCAGGGAGGAGATGCTAGTAGGGGGAAAGGATCGATACCACTCACGAGCATCCCTGTCTAATGAGAACATGAACATCTTCATTAATACATCCTCATGATGTATCTGCCACTGATACATGAGTTCATGAAGCTCATGGAGATGCTCGACAGGGTTGTCATCTATGTGTTCTCTAAATATGGGCAAAAAATCAACCCACTGATACACAGTAGGAACAACATTTGGAAAACCAGGAACAATAGAGAAATTAAAAGGAGCAAACCTCTGAGCCAATATTTTGTCCATTTCAAAATAGTGGAGTCACCGATCGATTTCAGAATAATGGAGTCGCCATTGGATTCTTTAATCATGGAGTCGTTGGGTGAATAATATGCAGTCTGAATGTAGTTGGTCTTTGTTCACCATCAAAAACTATATTTGATCATTATCGTTCTCCCAGAGAGATTTTCAATCCGAGACAACAACAAAAAACTTTCTGAGAAAGATTTCCTGCTCATAAATAATCCTTTCTAGGTCAGCTGAAACAGTGGAGTCACTAGGTGTATAGTTGCAATCTTCAATGGTTTTGATATCTGATGCACCTTCAAAATCAGAAGCTCTTTGTCGTTCTATCCCAGGGAAATGTCTTCAATTCATTCCCGAACAATGGTGCCATGAATGTTAGCATTAATAGTCACCCTCATATTGCAAGAGGATAAGCCCAGTACCCATCAGATTTTTTGGTGGATGTTGATTTTATATGAGTGGAGGTAAATGGACAAAACTCAATATATAAATGATGTTCAACATAGAACTAGGAAATAAATGCACAGGTAAGTGAGGGCCACAACTAACTTCAGTCAGTGAATTGAGTTTAAGTGTGAGAAAATGGAAGACTTAGTAAGAAAGGTGTACAAGACTGCTATGGGCATCAGGCCTTCAAGCAACTTGGAGAAGAAAAAATCAGACTCAAGATCACTCTTAATCTCAAGATTCAGACACTGAAATATGTCCAAACAACACAGTCACAACAACACAATGATCAAACCTACATCACCATGTAGCTACAACAACTCGACTGGATCCTCAATGCCAGAGCCATTTAGTGTAAGATGGGAAAAGATCACAAGAAATTTGAATACAACTGGTCACAATACTGCTACAATCAAACCTACATTAAAAAAACATAACAACCCTCGACTGGATCCTCCATGCCCGAGTGTTTTAGCATAGTTTTTACAAAGAGATGAAAGAGGCTGAATTTTATTAATCTGAAAGTCTCAAATCCGATACATAACCAGAGAACAGTTTTGGCATCAAAACATTACAAAATAGGGAGCTCTACTCAACCAGTTGAAGACCTTAACACAACATCAAAACTCCCTATTTATGCTCAGAACTATCCACAAGCACCAGGGGTGCGATCTGGCCACTGCATTCTCTGTCAGACTGTGCAGAAATTCTTCTATTAGATGCGAGCTATGATCAACATGGGATTCTAGGTAAATCCATCCATAGAGGTACCTCAGGCTGACAACTTTCACCTTTTCTTCAGGGTCTCCATGCCTTCTATTTATGGAGTGAGCCCAGGTTTCAACTATCGGTTCGCATCCATCAATTGATATCTCGTCGGGATAGGGACTAGGCCAGGTAACCAGGGGATGGTTGCTTGCTGTGATTAAATATGATGCTAAATGAGCATATGAATTCAGGGCCATGGGTCGACATGAGATCTGTCACTGGGAAATTCTTTCCATTTCCATTATTGCCGCTAAAATTTATCCGTCCACCAATTCTGGGATATATTAAACTTCACAATGGAGATGACACCAAATTTGGTGCTTTAAGAGCCTTGGGTGCAAAGAAGAGAATGGTTGCCCTGTGACTTTGGCCTCACTCCAATGTGACCTCGGGCTGTGACCTGATGCTTATCTCTAAAGGCGCTTTGGGATTTCTCTTTTTGGAGATCTTCACAACACCATACCATAGACTTCCGGATATCCAAGTCGACGAAATTACCTTGCTCAAATAGACGGCCAGATCTGCTATGCATCCGACAACTACGATTGTTTCCTTGAAAACCCGAGTCACCATTCATGCATTGGTTGCTTACCTTTATTCTTGGGCCCACCTCCTATGTGACCTTGGGCTGTGACCATGGGCCCAATTCCTGGGCATTTCATGACTTTGTGTTTTGGGTGCTTTGATGTGACCCACTCCTGACTCGCCTGATTTCTGAACTCCCGAACTAGAGCCTAGCGAACACTAGCTCCATTCCTATGGACCCCTCCTATGTGACCTCCACTATGACCTGGGGCCCAAATTTCAAGCGTTTTGTGACTTCAATTTTTGCGAAGTTTGAAGTTGTCTTACCTCCTTCATTATGATTCTCGATTCTTTGACTTCACCAGTGTCAGATCAATGGTCCACGACCTTCCGTAATCTGACAGTCCAGATCTCTTCTTCACGGATTAGGACTTCACGTTTTAGGACTCGGGGTCATATTTTCTTGACTTTGATTTCGGGCCTTTTCTTCGGTGCTAGACCTCGAGCAACTTTGGGATTCCGAGCGCCCACGAGCCACTAATCTGATTTTTTCAGGAATTTCAGTCGTTGAAGTTGATATCACCTGTTAGTTTGAATTTCAATCCTGAAATGGATTGCTCTAAACGCTGCACTTTGATTCTTCTTGTGCATGCCATGAACTTGCACAACCTACTTCCCTTGACAACTATATGTGATAACACCATGCATCAACCATGCATCAACCTGTACCTCAACATGTAATCAACCTGTACCATAAACAAGTGCATCCACCATGCACCAACCTGTACCAAACAACCTGCAATCAAACTGTACCATCAACAAGTGCATCCAACCCTGTACCAAGTATGTACCAATCATGTGTCAACTACTCATCAACTATGACTCATCAATATGTACCAACATCATCAACTATACACCTCATGTATGTGCCAACTCATCAACTACTTATCTCAACCATGTACCCAACATGTACCTCAATAAAAATCCCTCATCAATATCATCATACAAATATGATTTGTAACTTTGTAATAGACCTGGTGTATATTCTCACATACCTACAAACCTTCCTTAACTTTAACAACTAGAGACTAGCATTTTCATCAAATTTTTCTTTAGTCTCACATGACTAGTTTTGGATTAGTCAACAACCCTAACTTGAAATAATCATAACTATCTACCTGTAATGAATAAAGATCTAAATTTGATATACAATTGTCTTCAATTTTTTTTATGCAATTCCTCTGGGTGTCACTACTTGGAACCTCTCATAAAAGGAGTTATAGAAAAAATGACATACCTTGCTGAATTTTGGATTATTCTAGAGAGTGACCTTGTAGAGTGTGCCCCACATAGAATTTTTGTTGAATAGATATGAAAATGTTACACACAATACTACAGACTGTACTCTAACCAACATATTCATTCTTACTAAATATGGATCTATTATGAAGAAGTTATGGCATTTTTACCAGAAACACATGTTTTAGACTAGTTTCAGTACTAGCCACAAACCATATTTTCCACGGAGTGTAACTCCAAAATTAAAACAACCCACAAGCTGAATTTTTTACCAAAGAAACTTGGATATGTTTACTCAATGGGATATCAATATCACAGTTTGAATCATTCTATAAAAGAAAATATTGCGAAAATGGTGAGATGACCTGTAAATAACATACCTTAGAAAACATCATCAAAAGAATTTATCCTCCCTTCAATTCTGGCCCTCTTTTCTTCACCTTCCCTCTGAAATTTGGCTTAGATATCCTTTGGTTACCTCAGTCACCTATTGATATTCAATATGCTCAATTATGATGTAAAATGAGAGAGCCTTCTCTCTTATTTATACTCTCCATCTTCTAGGTCACTTAAATCATTTATAGGTCACTTAACCTATTTATAGGTCACTTAACCTATTTTCCTCATTTTTAGGGTTAACCACTTTCCATAATTAGAAAGTTCTCCATTACTTTATCATTTAAATATTCCTCCTTGATTTTTTCATGTCTCTTTATCATTTAAATAATCTTCTTTGATTTTGTCACTTCACTTTATTATTTAGATAATCCTTCTTGAGTTTGTCACTTTACTTTATCATTTAAATTATAATTTCTTCTTTGCCTTTGACTTCTTTGACCTTTTGGGGCTTCAATCCAACATATGAGGGTCCTCCAACTTCGTAAGGCCATAACTCTCAATCCGTGAGGAGTTATGTGACGTTCCACATACCACCAGAAATGGCATGACATGTACTATCCATATAGATTAGTATTAACTCAAATATCTTAAAAATCATACCATTATACATGAAACAAACTTGTGTCCATTACCCAAACCTTTTTTCTAACGAAATTTCTTCAAGGGTTGACATCAATGAAAACCAACCTTAATCAACAATCGTCCCTTTTGGCATTGATGGCAACACTCTGATGAAATACTGAAATTATTTCATGCAATACTGAAGTCATATCACTCATGCTCCCCCTGGAAACATGCCTTTGTCCTCTGCATCTATGTGACCATTGTTCCCCCTAGAACCATGCCTCTATCCTTTGCATCTGATGAATATATCCCCCTTTGTCATCAATGACAAAGGTATATTTCCATCTGGGGCTGCTCCCCCTGCCTGAACTGTCCTCTTTATGGCGTTTCTTCGTGTACATATAAGACATATAAGATAATCATTCAAAAGCATTCATTTTGGAGTAGAAATAAATCTGAGTCTTTGGAAAAGATAATCAAAGGCTTCCTGTGGAAGTGGTTTTGTAAAAATGTCTGCCACTTGTTCTTTTGTTCCCACATACTCAACTATGATGTTCTTTTCTGCAACTTGTTCTCGTAGAAAGTGATACTTTATTGGAATGTATGTAATATACCAGATATAAAAAGTATGCAGAACATAAATAAAATGCTAGAAATGGCAGAATAACAGCAATATAACCAGAACAATCACCACAATAACACTGAAATGATATATGAATAACAACAGAAATAACACTTTGATTCTGAAAGAAATGTTCATGGGCCTCTTTGAGGGGGAAACATCCAGTCGAGCAAATCTCTATTACAATAATATCCAAGCTAGGGTTCTCATACCCTCGACTCCTATTTATACTAAATATGTCTATCACAAGAAGCATCTAGAGGAAGATCCTTCTAGAAGCAGAAGCTTCTATTAGGTCTTCTTAGATTCAACTTATTATATTTTAATGAAAGGATTTATTAATATTTACCTTTATTACATTTGAATATATTGTTATACCTATGTGTGGGTTAGGACCCTAACATGTCTGCCCCCTTAAAAACAGTCTTGTCCTCAAGGCTTGAGATGTGGAAATTGTTGCAGAATGGTAGCCGGTTCCCAAGTAGCATCTGCTGGAGTTGTATCTTTCCACTGGACTAACACTTCCTTCATGGTTCTCTGATGCAGGCGACGCTTGCACTGGTCCAAAACTGCTTGTGGCTATAGCCAAATGGATCCTTCTTTGGCTAACTTGGGAAGGTTGGTTTGAATTTGACACTCAGTTCCAATCACCTTCTTTAAGCATGAAACATGAAAAATAAGATATAGATTAGAATGACTGGGCAAAGCTAACTGATAGGCCACCTGTCCCACACACATGAGAATGGTATAAGGACCATAAAATTTGAGTGCTAGCTTCTGACAATGCTCAGCCTTGAGGGAATTTTTCTTGTAAGGTTGCAGTCGAAGAAACACCTAATCCCCTTTTGAAAATTGACATTCAGAGTGACATTGATCTGCTTGTTGCTTCATGCGATTATATGCCATGAACAAATTCTCTTTGATGGTACAGAGAATAGCCTCTCGAACTGTAAGCGTTTGGTCAACTAACTAGACCTTCGAGACACCAGGTAAGTATGAGAGAACTGAAGGTGGTGTTTGTCCATATACCACTTCAAACAGAGTCATCCGTGTAGCTGTATGGTATGAAGTGTTGTACCACCATTCTACTAGGGGTAACCATTGAGCCCACTGATTTTTCTTTTCCAAGGCAAAACACCTAAAATATGTTTCCAAACACTTCTTGACAACTTCCATTTGACCATCAGTCTGGGGATGATAAGTTGTGTTGAGTTGCAATTGGGTGCCTTGTAGTTTGAACAGTTCTTACCAAAAATTGATGGTGAAAGTTGGGTCGTGATCAGAAAAAATAGAATGTGGCATGCCATGAAGCTTGAAGACCTGATCCATGAAAAGTTGAGCCACCATGGATGTTGTAAATGGGTGTTGAAGAGCACAGAAATGAGCATACTTGGAAAGGAGATCAACAACCACCATGATGATTGATTTATTTCCCGATTTGGGTAATCTTGTAATAAAATCCATAGAGATATCCCTCCAAATAGCAGGTGGAATCGGAAGCGGTTGTAGTGTGCCTGGATATTTGACTGTTTCTCCCTTGTTGCATTGACACACATCACATTCAGTGACAAAATTACGAATGTATTGTTTCATTCCATCCCAGAAAAAAGAGCGTTTGACCCTGTCATAGGTTTTGGTAAACCCAGAGTGCCCAGCTGTGGGTGTAGCATGAAGCTTAGAAAGTACCATGGATTTAAGTTTTGATTGTTTACTTAAATACAAACAACCTTTTGTATCAAAGATCATCATGGAGCCAAGAGTACCCTGGGAAAGCTGGAGCATTGGACTACAATTGTTGGAACAACTGTGAACTTTTGGGATCTTGTAGCCATGTCTGGCGAACGACTTGAAGCCAATCTGGTACAATGAAGGAAAGAGAAGAAAGGGATCCTTCATATTCATATTTTCAGGAAAGTGAATCCGTAACCACATTGTCTTTTCCTTTCTTGTAAATGATCTCATAATCATATCCAAAGATCTTGGTCACCCACTTTTGTTGCTTCGGGGAGGAAATGTGGTGTTCTAGAAAATAATTGAGGCTTTGATGGTATGTCTTAATTTGGAAGAATTTCCCCAATAGATAAGGGCACCATAGATCAATGACATGAAAAATATCCAACATTTCCTTTTCATAGATTGATTTTCCCAGATTTATTTCAAACAGTTGCTTGCTGGTAAAGGCCAAAGGTCGACCCTTTTGCATAAGGACAACACCAATTCCTTTCCCTGAAGCATCACATTCCA
This sequence comes from Picea sitchensis, assembly GCA_010110895.2. Classification (NCBI taxonomy): domain Eukaryota; kingdom Viridiplantae; phylum Streptophyta; class Pinopsida; order Pinales; family Pinaceae; genus Picea; species Picea sitchensis. The sequence continues at coordinate 74,113 of SNQJ01S0010348.1, read as the reverse complement.
AAACAAAGTTCTTTGTGAAATCAGGAAGGGCCAGGATTGGAGTGGTGCACATGGCCATCGTCAAGGTTTGAAAAGCTTGAGCATTTGTTGGAGTCCAAGTGAAAGAGTTCTTTTTGAGGAGTGCAGTGAGAGGTGTTGCAATCTTTCCATAATTCTTAATAGACTTTCGATAATAACCTGTTAAGCCCATAAATCCACGCAAGATTTTGAGAGTCTTTGGGCGAGGCTAGTATTTCATAGCTTCAATCTTTTTAGGATCCACCCTGACACCATCCTTGCCAACCAAATGACCCAAGTACTCAACTTCTGAGGTGCCAAAAGCACATTTAGACTGTTTCAGGAAACATTGGTGCTGAAAGAGTAGATGGAGAACTCAATCCACATGGGCAAGATGGTCTGTCTAGGTTTTTCTATAGATGAGGATATCATCAAAGAAAACTAAGACAAAATGACGGGGAAAAGGACAAAAGACATGATTCATGAGGATTTGGAAGGTGGAGGGGGCATTACACAAGCCAAAGGGCATGACCAAAAAATCATAGTGGCCCTCATAAGTTCTAAATGCAGCCTTGGGAATGTCTGCCTATTTCATACGTATCTGGTGGTAGCTAGAATGAATATCAAGTTTAGCAAAGAATTGGGTGCCACTCAATTCATCTAAGAGGTCATCAATGACAGAAATGGGAAATTTGTATTTAATGGTAAGTTTTTTGAGGGCACAAAAGTTTGGACACATTTGCCAAGAACCTTTTTCCTTCAGGACCATGACCAGAGGAGAAGAATAGGGGATTTTACTAGGGCGGATAATGCTTGTGTTATGGAGTTCATGGACCATTTTCTCAATTTCATTTTTTTGGGAAAAGGGGTGATGATATGGACAAATATTGGGAGGAAGGATTCCTGGTACAAGGGGAATGGAATGATCATGAACACCACGGGAAGGAGGGAGTCCCTGGGGGGTGGAAAAGACCACTTGATGTTTAGAAAGGATGGATTGGTGGTCTTGCAGCACCAAGGGTGTCTTTGTTGCTTGTATGGCATGGAGTTGGCCAATAACACCATAATGACATTTTTTCAGCATCTTTTCCATGCGATGGGAACTAATGATATCAGGTGAACCGACGATGATGCCTTGGAACTTATATTGTTGGCCCTTCTCGTCAAATTGCATGGTTAATTCCTTAAAATCCATGAGAATGGGACCCAAATTCCTTAGCCAGTCTGCACCCAACACAATTTCACAACCACCCATGTCGATATAAAACATATGAGATTTCAGGCGGTAGTCACCAATTTGGAGATACACATTTTCACAATGCCCTCCACATTTCATGGAGCCACCATTGGAAATCATGATTTGGAAATTATTGATGGCATGGATGTAGAAATGAGTTTCTTGGGAAATGCAATGATGAATAAAATTATGGGTGCTTCCACTATTAACCAGAATGATGGCCTTCCTATTCTTGATGTAACCGATTAGCTTGAGGGTTTAGGGAGCAAAGAAGCAAGTGAGAGAATTGAGGGAAATGACTGGTTCTACTTCGAGAGCGTCTGAGGGAGGGGTTATGTCAGTGGTTTCAGGTGACTTAGACACAAGGGGATTTTCAACATCCTCTTCCTAAATATCCTCCGAGATGGCCATTAAAATCTTTTGTTCCTTACACTTGTGGCCCGGGAAGTATTTGTCATCACAATTATAACAAAGGCCTTTGAGTTGGCATTTAGCCATTTTAGCCCTCGTCAATTTTTGGATCTTTAGTGGAGCGTAGGGAGTAGTGGGATTTACAGGTTTAGTGCGAGGGATAAAGGAGGGTTTTTGGTTTTGAGAAGATACAACTTGTTGTTCTTCTTTAGCTCTTTTAGTAGCCTCCACCCAACTTTGAGGCCAAGCCATGAGGACATGGGCTCGAATCTCATCCTTGAGGCCACTGATAAAAAACTCTTGGAAAAAAAGCATCAGACATGTCCTCTGTCCGAAAATCCATGTGCTCAAAAGAAACTATAAATTCTTCCACTATTCTTGATTGTTTAAACTTTGTCAAACAACCCAAATGGTTGGTGTCAGTGTCAAAGGTTCATAAAGATCTGCCAAAAATTGTTTCCAAGCAATATACCCTTGACGAGAAGTTTTTATCCATTGCCACCATTTCCAACGTTCTTGATCTATATGGAGAACACCATACTGTAGTTTGGCCAAGTCATATGTAATGTCGTATAAAGAGAAATAGTGTTCCATTTGGGTTACCGACCTAGTGGGATTCGAGATATCAAATTTGGTCACATCCACCTATGGAAGGCGTAGGTCATGTTGAAAGTGATGGTGCTGAAAGTTAGAGGAATGTTCAAATTTAGTATCTGAAGGTGGGTTAGATAAAGGGTTATCTGTAGGGATATGCATCTTGGTGCAGAGCATCAAAATGATAGATTCAAGCTGGGTAGTCAGGTCTTGTTTGATTTCCTCCATTGAGGACTACATGGTTGTATTGATGGTGACAACATTGGCACTGAGTTGTTTCACTTCTTGTTGGGTCTTGGTGAAATTAGATTGCAAGGTATTGAAGCGATATTCCAGGTCTTGGCTACGGGTATGGGCCATGATGATGAGGGAATCGAAATGGGGCGGGTGGGGTCAATTTTTTTTTCTAAAAAATGATATGTATGAATGGGATAAGGGAAAATAAATGAATCCAATGGAATAGGTCTCAAATAATTGTGAAAAAATTTCCGGACTCCCGTCTGAAGAATACTGTAGTGATGAAATTCCCAAATGCTTAACTAGGAAGAAATTTGTAGTGATTTGGCAACCCTAACACAGTTGTACAACAATAGATCTTGTCTGTTTTAATTTGGTTATGTTTCTTTCCCCAAGGGTTAGGTATTCAAGGGTTCTACAGACAAGGGTTTTCCCTGTGCTATAGCTCTCTGATATACGTGAGAGGTCCAACAGTAGTACTCAACCCAATATCTCAGGGCACTAACTAAAGAGGCTAGACCATACCCTTAGTCATACTACCCAACTACCCAGGTACTAGAGAGTATCTTCATGAGTGATATTCTTGGTGGCACTATAGCAGACAGGAGGTCCATCAGTTTATCTAAATAGGGCTTCAAGTAATATAGGTCGATTCGTACACAGGTGTTGTCTGATGCACTACCACTCGAAGGGGTACCAACAAGGGTTACAAGGGTGGCCAAAATATGTGCACTTAAGTACCACTTGTATTTCATGCATGTATGAATCTCTCAACCATGGATTTATGCATGTAATGATAGATCTCTATGGCTTAAAGACGTCGGAATATGTCTCTACCCTGAAAAAAATTTAACCCACAATTTATGTTGAGGAAAGTGCTTTGATACCACTTGTAATATACCAGATATAAAAATCATGAAGAACATAAATAAAATGCTAGAAATGGAAGAATAACAACAATATAACCAGAAAAATCACCACAATAACACTGAAATGATATATGAATAACAATAGAAATAACACTTTGATTCTGAGAGAAATCTTCACAGGCCTCTTTGAAAAGGAAACCTCCAGTCAAGTAGAGCTCTATTACAATAATATCCAAGATAGGGTTCTCATACCCTTGAATCCTATTTATACTAAATATGTCTATCAAAAGAAGCATCTGGAGGAAGATCCTTCTAGAAGTGGAAGCTTCTATTAGGTATTCTTACATTCAACTTATTCTATTTTATTGAAAGGCCTTATTAATATTGACCTTTATTACATCCGAATATATTGTTCTACCTTAGTGCAGGTTAGGATCCTAATAATGTACTTCGTCTTGGAGTGCATCACCGGGTTATTTGAGATACTGATGGCACTTGTATTATCACAATAGATTGGAATGGGCTCATCATACTCAACCTGTATATTTGTCAAAGTTTCTTTCATCCAAATAACCTGTGTACAACATGTTGATGTTGCAATATACTCTGCCTCAGTTGTAGATAGAGATACTGATGATTGTTTCTTGCTTAGCCATGATACTAAACACTCACCCAAGTAGAATGTTGCTCCACTGGTGCTTCTTAAGTCATCAATACAACCTGTCCAATCTGCATCTGTGTAGGCAATAAGAGATATATCCTTTCCTTTTGGATACCATAATACAAACTCTTATGTTTCTTTGAGATATCTGAAAATTATCTTCACTGCTAATACATGTGATTCCTTTGGTGCTTCTTGAAATCATGCCACTTGTCGAACTTCCTACATTACATTTGGTCTAGATGTTGTCACATATAGTAAGATGCTAATCATTGACCTGTATTTCTTTCGATCTATAGACTTTGAATCATCATATTTTCTTAACTTGCAATTGGTTTGCATGGGAGTGATAACTGGTTTGCAATCTTCCATTCTGAACCTCTTTATCATTTCCCTGATATACTTGGTTTGAGAAATAAAAATTCCTTGGTTTCTTTGACATATCTGAAGTCCCAGAAAGAAGGATAGTTCTCCAAGTAATGACATTTCAAATTCATTATGCATAT
>SNQJ01S0010348.1:49638-64590 GCA_010110895.2 Picea sitchensis | reverse complement strand
TCACGTGGATTGTTGCAGTTATGTTATGATAAAGGATTTGTCGTGGCATTTTTGTACTCTCTGGTTTTCTGTGTTTGAACATAAAGAGACTTTGTGTTTGAATGCTTCCTCTTCCAGTCTGTTATGAACATGATGTTTATTATGGACCTCTGCATCCTCCTTGCATAAGTCTTCCACCTTCTCACCTTTACTACGACTCACTGTTTGAAGTTTATCAAGACCTCACTCGTTCATGCATGCCTGGCCTAGTTTCTGAGTTGAGATTGTATTGTTCTGAGTTTCCTTCTATCTGATCATCCCTTTAAAATAAATCGTGACATTAAACTGATGGGCGTCGGGCTCTTCTCCTGATAGCAATCCAGGAGTGACTTCCGTCGCCAACAGAAGGTATAGTTTCCGAGAGGCTCGCAAGCCGAGTTGCGAACTAACGAGATCGCGATTTTGCGACTCGGGATGTCGAAGTTATAGTTTCTGGGAGGCTCGCAAGCCGAGTTGCGAACCCCCGATAGAACTCAACCACGAGTAAACCTTTTTCTTTGATCTTAACCCGAGTTACTAAAACAAGAGTCTCGCAACTTCGGATATCGGGGTTATGACGAACATACTTTTGGAGTTAGTAAACACCGAGACACGAAATCCCGATGACGCTTAACCATCGTTTCAAAAAATCTTTAATCTTGATACTAACCTGAGTAACACTTTTAAAGTTATTTCGTTGTTTCTTTCTTTGCGACTTGTGAACTATGTGTTCTATAACACTGGACTTGCGAAATCCCGAGGTAAGAAAAGGGAAAGTCGTTTAAACAAAAAACAGAGTTTGTCTTGAGAGTAAGATAACTGACACTTCTCGCGTGATGAGACTTCCAAGATTTTGGAAAAATAAAGGAGAATAATGAAAACCAACTTTCGACTTCAATCATAAAAATATAAAACTTTAAAACAAGCTAAAAAACAAAGGCGGCTCCAACATTGGAAACGGTTTTCTTTGCAACGGGTATGAGCTTCATTAATTCATGTTACATATGTTATGGCGCAGTTCGATGGTCTAGTGATGATCCATCAATGATTTTTGATCTGTTTAGAGTGGCAGTCAAACAGATATATCGGCCTCTAATGGCTACATTTCTTCGCTACGATGAAGTGGCCTATGTCGCTATTCTGATATCTCAGTGAAGTTCAAATTCCACAAGTTTTCCTTCTGTGAGGTACCCTCGGGAACCTGTTGTAACCTTTCAATCTTATCCTTCTTCTTACTCATCTTTCTATCCTTCTTCCCCATGAGCTTCGTCTCTATGGTTCATTTCCCATTCTGATTCTTATTTTTCTTAGGCATAGGCAATTCGCACTACTGAGATTCTTTCCTAGGATTCAGGGATAATACTTCTTCTATATCTGAGACAGATACTTCAATCTTCTGTGAGTCCTCTAATGTTCTTGCAACTTTGAAATTTGGGCTTCTAGTGTCAAATAACTTCGATTTGTTCTCCTGCTCTTCAATCAACTGCACGATCCTTCTGGTCATGAAATATTTTAGCTCTTGCCTCTTTTGTTCCAAATACTCCTTTTCTTCCTTCTTTCTATCTTGATCTCTATCAATCCAAGATTTTCCTAGTAACATGGTAAACAGGGCGTTATCTTCAATGAATTGAATAATCCCAAAATCTTCTTATGTCGAAGTTCCATTGACATTCATAGGTATCTGAGTGAGCCTCCCACATAGGTTTACCAGTTTCCCTCTGAATAACCCTATTCCTCTTAATGAAGGAATCATTGCAGGTCTTCCTATAGCTTCCTAGGTTCTCTCTGGCATAATGTTCACTGGTGTTTCTTCATCAAGGATAGAGTCAATGTCAAAATCTCCTATTCTTGCTTCAATGCATTCTTTTTCTTTAAAGATCTCTGGTAGCCTAACATGTCAGTGATCGTTCAAGGTGTCTTTCATCTGCAACAACACCTTCTTTGATTCTAGCTTGGGTTCTACTAGTTTTGGATCTTCCTTAGGGTTTTCTTCATTCAGATTCATTCTTTTGAGCTTAGCAATCATTCTAGTGCAATCCAATACTTCATGGTCCAAAGCTTTGCAACAAAGACAACTAAGTCTTCCACCAGGGAATTCCTTAGCTAGATGTCTCGGTCTTCTGCAACTGTAACATAGAGTTAATCCTCTCTTCATTTTAAATGATTCCCAACTTCTTTTATACTGCGCACTAGGATCATGGTAGCTAATCTGCAAAAAAAAAAATCTAGGGTCCTACATCCATTTGTTATTCCAAACATTAATTTTATGTATAAGTATAACATATCTATCACTATTCTTATCAGATCTATTCATATCAATCTTTCTTCCATCTATCAAAGCCCTAATTTTCAAGCCAGGATAGAATCCATCAAACATACCTAGATTCATACTCTAGATTTTTTTTTTTTAACTTATTTTACTTTCATAGAGCACAAAGATTCTAGATCTAAGACCTTTTAACTATTCTTACCTTTATTAGAGCACAGAGTTTACAGATCTTACTTCTTTTCTACAGATCTGACCTCTCTTCTTTAGAAACTTCCACTTTTACCTTTCTTAGAGCACAAAGCATTCAGATCTCACTTCTTTTCTTCAGATCTATCCTTCCTTTCTTTAGCACAAAGCTTTTCAGATCAAGTGTATTACTGCGCACTAGGGCATAGATCCATGCACAAAGCTTCCATAGTTTTAGGACGAATGTTTGCACAAAGCTTCTTTTTCCTCAGTTCCCATCAATCACAGTTTCAGGTCTCGAAAACAAAACCATTTGTTGGCACGGGAGTAGACCCAGGTTTCAATGCTACAAAAACGCACCAAAAAAACCCTAACTACCAGCCCTTTCGGCAACACCTGCGAAGCAGATGAAGTCTCACCTGAGGTAGAGGCAGGAGTGGTTGCAAGACTCAGGTGTCTGCAACCTTAATTGGGACACATATCTGTGATTATATCTCTTATGGAGAACTTAGCCTCGATCATTCATCAATATCCAACCCTTATTATACTTCACAGATAGTACAGAGCATCGCAACACTTACTGAGATCTAAAGTATTTCAACACTTATCAATAGTAGAAAAGATCAGATCCTAGATCAACAGTAAGAATCTTCGTACATATCAGATCTAACATTCATACACATCTAAGAAGCACAAAGCATAAATAGATCTATCTAAATATATCAAAGCACTTAGCAAGAGATAAACATATCAAAACCAAGCACAAAGCATAACACACAGATTTACGTGGTTCACCCCCGTCCTAGGGCTACGTCGACCAACTCTTCTTCTTTATTAGTGTCTTCAATCGATTACAACACATATACACCAGAAGATCTGCGTAGCTCGCTAGATCCTTCTTCCTTGCGCTATAGCACAAATCCTTCTACAACTTCTTACAATGGCTTTCACTCAGCCTCTTACAGTCATGCACAAAGCACTTACAAAATCTATTAGCACTTATCTTTTCAGCCTAACATCACATAGATGTCGATCCATCTCTCTACTTACTCCACCTAGATGTTTATTTATACAATACAAAAGTGGGCCTAAACATGGGTAAACCCATAGGTCGACATCCCTTTCCCATTACATATTCCCAAAACCCAAAAAGGGGCCCAAAAGTGGGTCGATATCCCTTGATCTCTGCTTCGTCTGGCGCTCCATATTCGACAGGCTGTCGAAGTCCCAAAAATGGTCAAATATGACCAAGTAACTTCAAAACTTGGTCAAGGGCCAACATATGCAAATCAAAAGGCCATGAAAAGGAGCATTGCACCCTATTTCATGAATACTTGGCCTCTGGAGCTCCGAGCCCTTTGAAGTAAGTCAGCTTACCCTGGTGCGAGGTATGTCTAAATAGACATCACCCTGGTGAGTGATATTACATGAAAAAATATGTTCAGACACCCACAAATTTGTATTGCATGTTTTGTAAGTCTGTGGAGCACAATGATAGGGCTTGTAGGGCTTATGACCTCATGCATGAAAGGTCGAGAGACATATACAAAATTCAAGGTGAAGTACAGTAAGAAGGAAACACTACGCAATATAACTCCCCTGGGAGAGGAAACTTCAACCCTTGCGGTGGATTCAAAGGACGAGGATGAGGAGGAGGTATGGGTCGAGGCCGAGGATAGATCAGTTTTTACAACTGCGCACAACCAGGACACCTTGCAAGGGACTGTCAGAACCCTTGCACTACTTGCAGCTACTGCAGCTCGTTTGAACATGTTATAGAAGATTGTCTTATGTTGCTAGCTAATCTTCAAGAGAGACGAGGACATTAGCAAAACCTGCAAGTGAAACTGATATATGATGAACCTCGCAAAGAATACCCTAGAGTCACTATTATAAATAGAGGGGGCATTGTTATAGGAGAAGACAAACTGACCCTAGGGAAGACTATAGAAGACTCAGGAGTCAGGAAAGCTGTAGAGAAGACCCAAAATTTTGATGCAAAGAAAGAAAGACAAGTATTCGAGGAGGAAAGAAAAGAGTTAAAAGGAGATCAAGATTGTTCATCAAAGACACGACCAGAAGTGAGAGAATATGGAATGCCTTAGGCATTTGATCAATCTTCTTCGCCAAGAGAAGGAAACGAGGTAAGCAAACTCATGGAATTTCTATATACTTGTATTAAGTTGATTCAGGATGAGAGCGTTGTACAAGAACTACAAAATTTAATGAGACAGTATGATCTAGGAAAGATAGACCCCTTATTGAATAGGGAAGTACACCAAATCGCTAAAAAAAGAAGGAAAAATAAGGAATTACACTTGAATGCTCAAATAGGAGAATATGATATAGACTATGTGGTCCTCGACTTAGGGTCGGAGGTCAATGTCATGATGAAGAAAACCTGGGCACTAATGGGAAAACCCAAGTTGATATATTCCCCTATCAGGTTTAGGATGGCTAATCAACAAGCTGTAAGCCCCTTTGGCAGACTGGAACATGTCCCTATGGACATTGATAGAGTAATAACGTTTGCAGATTGTGAGGTAATTGAGATAGTTGATGATAGTTGTCCTTACCCTACGCTATTAGGAATTGATTGGGCTTTCAATAATTCCATTGTGGTTGATTTAAAGAAAAGACATATGACTTTTCAAAGAGATGGCCTTAGGTTCATTGCGTCTTTAGATCCAGATGAAGATCAACAATACACAAATCCCGTCAGAGAGGAAGACTGTGCATATGAGCTAGAAAACATATACAAACTAACAACTAGACAAAATGATTACATTAATCCTACAACTGATGGAAACCTAAGCTGGTGAAGTGACAACACATGTTCATCAGACTCAGAAGAAGCACTCGAGAACTGGTAGAAAAAAATGTGTGCAGTATCTACAAGAAGATGTGCTAGATTAACCAGAGAAGTTTATTGGATTGGCACAACAGTAAGTAACTTACCCACCTTTGATGGTCTAAATACTTTAGAAACCTTCTTGTCAGACTTTGAAGAAAGTGTACCAATGCAACAAAGATTGTTGGAAATGGATGAGGCCCAGAAAGCAACCCCAACAAGATGGTGGGGGACACACAAAACCAACATTGCAGACTAGGTAAAATGTCGTACCTTGATGAAAACATGGTTCTCAGCACAAGTAGAAGGCTGTGAAGTTCGGTACACAGGTCGAAGCTACCCAAAGGACCATGTGTGAAGTTGTGAGGAAGCCTGGAGCAACATTCCTCAAGAGCAGTGGGTGCACAAATTCATTAACACACTGGACATGACACCTATCAACTGGTACCATTAAGTAGAGCTACACCTCGTCATTGCAGATTGGGAAGGTATGACTTAGAATTTTGTAACTTCCTTCTTATTTGAAAGTCAATTTCCTTCAGTAGATCAAGCATTACAGATTTTCAGAAAGAAAGCATTTGAGGAGGCCTCTAGCCTCCCTTTAGAACAAGAAAAGGACGAATGGACTGCGCCTCTCCAAAAACTCCAAGGTTGTTACAACATCAATGCTGATGAGGACGATGATCCTAGGAAGGTGAACATCGTCGAAACAGAAGGCCAAAGAGATGTGGAAGGACCAGGAGTTGAGATACCATTCATTGGACAACCAATCAAAATTAGGAAATTCAATATTGGAACAGAGCAGACACTGAAGCTTGCAAATGCTGTACATTAATGGGATGCTGCTACTATCGACAAGATAAAAGAATTACTGCATGAATATCAGGACTTGTTTCCAACCAAGTTCATTGATATGAAGGGCATTAAAGGGCCTATGGGAGAGATGAGGATCCACTTTAAGCCAGATGCAAGACAAATCAAACAGATACCCTATAGATTGAACCCTAAATATAAGGAGAAAGTGAAGATTGAGCTCGACAGAATGCTGAAAGCAGGGATTATAGAACCTGTGGAAGAGTCAGAGTGGATTAGCGCTATGGTGGTATAGAACAAGAAGATAGGAGAGATCAATATCTGCGTAGATCTTAGGAAGCTGAACGATGCCTATTTTCATGACCCCTTCCCTACGCCATTCACTGACAAAGTGTTAGATAATGTGGGAGGCCAGGAAGTATATTCTTTTACAGACGGATTTTTAGGATACCATCAGATCTGGATTGCCAAGGAAGATCGCCACAAGACCACATTTTCAACAGAATAGGGATCCTACCAGTATAAAGTGATTCCATTTGGATTGCATAATTCCCCAACCATATTTTCCAGGGTGGTGGTCGAAGCATTCAAGGAGTTTCTGTATAAATTTCTAGAATCATATTTCGATGATTGGACTGTTTTTAGTTTATTGAAAAATCATATTGAATGTCTAAGGATAATGTTGGAAAAATTCAGGTAGTGCCAAATTTCCTTGAATCTAAAGAATTTTATCTTCTTCTCACCATTTGGAGTGTTGTTAGGTCATATTGTATGCAAGCAGGGATTGCTAGTAGATCCATCTAAATTTGCCATTATAGTTGATCTTCCACCTCCTACTTTAGTCAAACAACTATGCATTGCACTGGGACATATTGGGTATTATAGGAAGTTCATTAAGGGATATGCCCAGATTACAACACCCATGGAGAAGCTTTTGAAGAAATACTATCAATTTCATTGGACTAAACAATGCCAGCGAATCTTTGACACGCTGAAACAAAATATGGTCACTGCGCCTATCCTGGTTTTTCCATATTGGAGCAAGGAATTTCACATACATGTCGATGCATCTTCCATTGCATTAGGATTTGTGTTAGCGCAACTGGGAATAGGAGACATCGACCACCCATTATCTTTTTCCATCAGGAAACTATCCACAACTGAGATTAATTACACCACCACTGAGAGAGAAGGCTTAGCCATGGTGTATGTACTGCAAAAATTTCGCCACTACTTGTTGGGAGGGCACTTTAAAATGTTTACTGATCACTCCGTGTTGAAATACCTAGTCAACAAACCAGTGTTGGGGGGAAGGATATGCAGATGGATTCTGCATTTCACGAATACGATATCGAAATTGTGGTTAAGCCAGGAAGAATGAACAAATGTCTCAACCACTTGTCAAGGTTGGAACATGGAGAAGAGACGACCGGTTTGGAGGATGCACTGTTGGATGCACAATTACTAGCCATTATAATGATTTATGACCACTTCACAGAGATAGTCTAGTTCCTGTCAATAGGAATGGCACCTAGTGACTATTAATTCCCCAGAAGAAACAACTAGTAGTGCATGCTGCAGACTTCTCAATTATACCTAGACAACTATACAAGATGGGACTTGATGAGATACTGAGAAGATGTGTTATGGAGTCATATCGACCATTGATCCTCGTAGAAGCTCATGAAGGCATCGCAGGAGGACATTACGCAGGGAAAGCAACTGCGCAGAAGGTTCTTAGAGTTGATCTTTGGTGGCCTACCTTACACAGAGATGCCAAGGAATATTACCACGCCTACGATGTATGCCAAAGAGTTGGAAAATTGTACAGAAGAGATGAAATTCCATTAGCACCACAACTGACCCTACAAGCATTTGAGAAATGGGCCATTGACTTCATAGGACCTATAAACCCACCTGGAAAGTGCACAGGAGCAAGGTACATAATTACTGTGACATAATACATGACCATATGGGTTGAAGCAAGAGCAGTTAAGTATTGTAGTGCAACTAGAACTGCACGCTTCATATTTGATGACATCATAACCAGGTTTGGATGCCTAAAGATCCTTATGAGTGATCAAGGTACACATTTCATAAATAAAACAATTGAATCCCTGACTGAGGAATTTGCAGTCCACCATCAAAAGAGCACACTTTACCATCCACAAGAAAATGGGATAGTGGAAGTAGTCAACAAGATCTTGGAGACAACGTTGACAAAAATTTGCAGTGTGAACAAGGATGACTGGGATTTAAGAGTACCAGCAGTACTTTGGGCCTATAGAACCACCTATAAGAAACTAACAATGTAGACCCCTTTCAAGTTGGTGTATGGTCTCAAAGCCATTGTCCCAATGGAATACCTGGTACCAAGGTTAAGAATTTTTTCCTTTACAGATATGGATGACATTGGCGTTGTTCAAGAGAGGCTTGCGTAGTTGATCAAACTCGAAGAAGACAGATTTATTGCAGGATTCCATCAGCTGGTGAAAAAGAAAAGAGAAAAGGCCTATCATGACAGGCACATCAAGAAGAAGGCATTCAAGCAAGGTGATCTAGTACTGGTATATGACAATAAGTTCATAAAGCATCTTGGGAAGTTCCGAACGCATTGGCTTGGGCCATATGAGGTCACCTATGTTACAGAAGGAGGAGTTGCACAGTTGAATACTTTGAATGGAGAATGGAAGGAAGAATTAGTGAACGGGAGCTGGCTGAAGTTGTACTATGACAACTAGCTTCCTCATAGCTCTAAGTAAAATCATAAGGAAAAGGGTCTAGGTACTAGGTGCAATTGAAACTGGGTACCAGACATAGAAAATACAATCTGCATAGGGAAGGAGAGAAGGCATAGAGCAAAACACAAAGGCTGCACTGTGCAGTCTGAAGTTGAAGTAAAACAAAAGAATCAGATATGAAGTGCCTCGGGATGAGTCACAGGTGAGTGTTGGGGGCTTGTTGGCCTTTGGTTACGAAAGTAAGCGATGGTCAAGGAAGAAAAGGTGAAATGTGAACTGCACGAAAGACACAGTGGTTGTTACTGGGTCGAAGTGAGAAAAAGAGAAGAAAAGATGGAGTGAAGTAAAAGGAAGCAAGTCGTTGGACAAGGATATCGAGGATGACAGATCAACAAGGAAGAAGGATCCTGGACAACTCAACAAGCGGAAAAATCCACCATTGGATGCTTTGGAGCACCACGTGAGAGGAAGGAAAGACAGGTTGGAGAAGCCCTGAAAACGCGGGTCAAGTTGACCTAGGGTTTTAGACACCTAGGGTTTTGACACTTAGGTTTCAGCCTAAGGATGTCGGTGAGCTATTGTAATGTATAAATAAAGGTCAAGAGGACCTGGGTTGGGTTGTTGTTGTTGGCGTTATGATTGTGCGTTGTCATTTTAGTATGAAGGATTATTGCTATGGGAGAGAGAAGTTCTAAGAGTGAGAGCCTTTTGGTATTGTAAGATCTTCAGCTGGGTGCGGAGATCAAGTCCTGGAGTTGGGTGCATAGGAAGGGGAGTGATAGAGAGGAGAAGAAAGAAGATCTGGTAGCTAAGAGCGCAGACAAGAACTGTATTCTTTGTCTTAATACATTATAAAGCACAGTTCTGTGGACGTAACCCTAGAGAGAGAGTGAACCATGTATATCTTATCTTGTGTGTGTGATTAATGCTATGTTCTTTTGCCTTTGATATATTGTTATTGCATTACTATGTTAGATCTTATAGGTAGTTGTGCGAAGTAAGAGATAAGTTGGTAAGTGATATATAAATGACTGAATTTCTCTGGTAGTCAATCCACTTGATATTCCCCTTGGTTGTAGACATCTCTATCCTACAACCCCCTCATAGCTTCTTTAGGTGAGACTGCATCTGCCTCGCAAGTGTTGCCGAAAGGGCTAGTAGCTAGGGTTTGTTGGTGCGCTCTTGGAGTGAACCCTGGGTTTTCCCCTGTGCCAACACTGAAGAAGCAGGTTATCGGGCCCTTAGGATATTGAAGAGGCGTGTTTTTAAGCCCATGAGCATTCTCTCTAGGTGAGATAATTGTTTGGAATTGATTCCCAAAGGTGCCAAATTTTAGCTACAGGGATCTAAGACTTCATGTATGGCCTATTGTTGAATCCCTAGAAAGGAAGTGGGGAAGCCAAGGGACAGTTGAGCAGAGAAGGGGCTAACTTCCTAAGGTGGGACAAGCATGTGGGGAATGAGGGACTGTAGGTTGTTAGTTTGGGTTGGCACCTATGATTGATTTTTTATACTATGTGAGATACCTTAGCCGGGCTAGGAATCCTTTATCGAGTGGATTTTTGTCCCAACTCGGGGGTGACCCACTACTGAGAGTTATGAGCAGTGTGGTCTAAGGCTTGGAGGAATGTGGAAGGTCTGCATGCAGTTGGTGTTCTTTTAAATAAAAGATAAGTGTCAATTGCATGTTAGTTCATATGTTGCATTAATATTTATGCATTTGTTTTCATGGATTTTTCTCGTGTATGTTGCATATCTATTTATGTTTTTGTTCTGTATGAATCTGTGCATTTACAAAATATTTTTATGATTTAAATTAGTATTAGAATTTGAAATTTTAAGTGGCATAGCCTAGAAGGTGGTTGTGGATGCTACAATGTGGTCCCCTTGGTGTCTATTGGGATGGTAGGGCATTGGAAATTTCTCAATTTCCCTATAAAATTACCCTTAAATTCTTAACTCTGTACCAATAACATATTATTCCTTGACACAAGATTCAATTAAACCTGCAGATTCATGCATAACACATAGACAACAAGAATGTATGTATAGATACACAACCATTCTATAAGAAGTGAACAATTAACACATCAACATATAATGTAACAACATCAGAGTACATATAAACATTGTACTTATCTTTATGAAAACATCGGCTAGTTGCAGACCTATGATGTTCCACCTAGCCATAGATCTCACTGTTGATAACCTATCCATAGTGGATCACCCACGAGTTGGGGCTATGAATCCACCTAGAAAAGGAATCCTACACCAAGCTAAGGTCTCTCAAATAGCTGAAATGCACAGACTTAGGTGCTAAATCTAGCAAACAACCTACAACCTCTCATTGCCCACATGTCTTTCCCACCCCGGGAAGTGTGCCCATTCTCTGATCAACATTCCTTTGACGAGCCCACTTCCCATCCGGGGCTTCAAAAACAGGCTGGACAGGAAGTCTCAAAGCCCTGTAGATGCAACTTGGCACCTTGGGAAAACAATTTCCAACAATTCTCTCACCAGGAGAGAATGCTCACGGGCCTGACAACTTGCTTCTTCAATGGCTCATGGGCCTGACAACTCCCATAGCACATGGGCCTGACAACCTTCCTCTTCAATAGCACAAGGTCCTGTCAACTCGTCTCTTCACCTCAGACCTCTAAGGAATACACTGGTATAATCAGCTTCCAAGTACATGTATGAATGGTGGATGTAGGAAGGTATGGATGGTAGGAGAGAATGAGTGAATGAATAGAGAATTAAACTCAATTCCCCCTTTTAATATATGCATATGTCTTTTATACTATATTATTATATAATATAATAGTATAATGATATAAAAACTTATATTATTATATAATATAATAATACAAAGGCCTAGGAAATTATTATACTATATTTAATTAGCCTCCTTGGCTTAACCTCCCTTTACCCAACCCTTAGCCCCCCTTTCCACTCATGGAGTCTTATCCCCCCATACTCTTTTCATCCCAGGGTTTGCAACCATGGTGTTATTTTTATTAATTAGTGCATATGTACACTTTATATTAAAGACCCTCTATCCTTTGACCATCTTTACAGGTGCTCCAACCTGAACATACTGGCTCACCAGCCTAAGTGTCATATATAGGTGCTTCAGCCCAATTATATTGAATCACCAGCCTAACTATCATATGTACAATATATTTACAATTCGGGGATCAAACTGGGGTATTACATTCCCTTCCCCCTTATTTATGCACTATCCTCAGTGCATCTATATACACATGTACAATAAGAGTACTTCAAAATTCCACAACGATTTCTTTGATCTTCCTGTCCAATATGCGCACATGTTGGACCCAAAAATTTTCTTCGTGCTCCACCTTTCTTGATAGTCAAAACTGACACAGACATCATCACACCTATAAGTAGAACATGGGAATAAAATAATTAGTACATGAAATCAACAAATTAATGTACACTTTAATAAATAGTTCAACTGATAGCATAAAGTTGAGGATCTCCCTTTTAGTTGGCAGGTGAATTTCCAGAAAACCCAAAACTAGAAACTGTTAGGACCTATGGCACTTGACTGCCAGCTGAGAGATGAATTGTTTCCCATCACTTTGGGATATTGTCTCTAAGAATGGTTGAGACTTTATTGAATTCATAGATAAAAAAACTAAGAAATTTAGATGGAATAATATGCATCTATTGAGAAAAACACTTGCATCCTTGTTTGCTATGTATGGACCTTCCACTAGAAAAAGCATAAGAAGATTGCATTTTTCCTTCCTTGCACGAATCTCACAATTTGATCCATTTTTTTGTTGCCTTGGATGTAGTGCTCCAACCATTGGCTTGTGAATCTTGTTCAATCTTTAATCCATCCATGTTGAGAGAGATATTTTCATCCCAACCACTCCTCTTATCCCTTTCTTCCGAGTTTGAAGTCAAACATCCCCAACCATCTATTTGGATTGGAAATTTATCTTGAGAATTTCAATTAGCTGTTAGAATTTTGTTGGAAATATCCTCTTGAGGTGGTGATTTTGTAATAGGATTCTCAAAATCAGGCTTCTCCCCGAAACCAAAAATATCATCTGAAGGTCTACTGAAATGTGAAAATTTCCCCCTCTTCATCTTTCAAGTCATCAACATCCACCCTAAGACATAATCTTTATGGAAATAATTCTTTTCTATTTGGTCATTTGTACATCCTCATAATGTGGTGACACACTTGGGCATATATACTGGCAATAAACCCCTTTAATATAATTATGTCAGTGGTATTTGATACCACTTTGTGGTGTACCCGACCACCTCAGTGCCTATTGGGATGGTGGTGTATTGGAAAATTTCACCAATTTACCTCTAAGATTCACCATAACATCCACATTTAAATCAAACATATCATATAACATACAAAACCAAAGCAAAATCACTATATAATTCACAACATAAACCACACAGCATAGCATTTAAGATAAACACTGGAACATGGTACTTATCTCTTAAAAATACATCGACTCGTTACAGACCTACAACGTTCTACCCAACCATAGATCTCATGTTCATAAACTCTCAATAGTGGATCACTCCCAAGCTAGGGCTACGACTCCACCAAGGAAAAGGATTCCTAAGTCAACCATGGTCCACAATCATTACCAACATGGTCTAGGCCAAGGTACCGAACCTCAACAACACTCCAACCTACAGTCTCCCATTCCCCATCAGCCTGCACAACTTAAGGTAGTGTGCTCCCTTCTCTGTGCCACGGTCCCTCGGGTTGCACCTCTACCCTTCGGGAGCTCCAACACATGCTGACCAAGAATTATCAGAGCATTGTGGCTCCAGGAGTTCCAACTTCCCTCTAAGGTCTCTAGGTACCCTCTAGGCCTCGCATCGGGGAACCTATCCCCACACATCTCCCTCTAGGGCTCCATCCTTCTCCAAGGCAACCCAAGGGGAAGTGTACACACACCCCGATCCACAAGGTAAGATCTGTAGTCTCTAATCACCATTTTCCCTAGAGCAACTCCTATAGTTAGCATGGTAAGAATGGAGAATGAATGAACATAATGGAGAATTAAACCAAATTCCTCGTTTTTAAATATGTATGTTGTTTTTATCTTATATTATTAGCCCTCCATACTCTTTCCGTTCCTTGGTATGGAGCTGTGGTGTTATTTTTATTAATTAGTGTATATGTACAATTTATAATACAAGCTCTCTAGCCTTTGTTCATTTTTATATGAGCTCTAACCCAAACATATTGGCTCACTAGCCTAAGTATCACATATACAATATATTTACAATCAGAAAATCAAGTTGGGGTATTACATTCCCATCCCCCTATTTATGCATTATTCTCAATGCATCTATAGACAACTTGTATAATAAGAGTTCTTCAAAAGTATGCAAAAATCTCTTTGATCTTTGTGTCCAATATGCGCACCTGTTGGACTTGCAGTGTTCTTCGTGTACCACCTTCTTGGTAGTCGGTGTACCACCTTTTTGGTAGTCAAAACTGGTATAGTCATCATCATACCTATAATTAAAACACAAGAATAAAATAATTAACACGTGCAATCAACAAATTC
Source organism: Picea sitchensis (assembly GCA_010110895.2). Classification (NCBI taxonomy): domain Eukaryota; kingdom Viridiplantae; phylum Streptophyta; class Pinopsida; order Pinales; family Pinaceae; genus Picea; species Picea sitchensis. The sequence continues at coordinate 50,130 of SNQJ01S0010348.1, read as the reverse complement.
ATCTACATTCTGATAAGTATTCAACTGATAGCATAAAGTTGAGGATCTCCCTTTTTTAATCTGTAGGTGAATGTTCAGAAACCCAAAACTGAGATTTGTTACTATGAAGCTTTATGGCACTTGACCACCAACGAAGTGATGAAGTTGTTTCCCATCACTTTGAGTTATCGTCTCCAAGAATAGTTTAGACTTCCTTGAATGCATAGATCAGATCATGAATGCATAGTTCAGATCATGAAAATTGCATCATATGAACTCAATGCACAAACCCTATCAGATTCTAGTATGCTAGCTTTCATCCAATTATTTTCTAGCCTTTCCCTGGTTTGAGATCAAGAAACCATTGAGACCGTTAAAATATCCACTGCTGATTTGGGTAACAACACCTCCGGCATATTTGTGTTTCCATCCAACAACTATAATGATGATGGGATGAAGAAAAACATATGGTATATAACAACGCTTTCTATTAAGGTAGATTCAAGTGCTTGG
>SNQJ01S0010348.1:31642-49588 GCA_010110895.2 Picea sitchensis | reverse complement strand
TAGTTGTTAGAATTTTGTTGGAAATATCCTCTTGAGGTGGTGAATTTGTAACAGGATTCTCAAAATCAGGCTGCTCCCCCAAACCAAAAATATCATCTGAAGGTCTACTGAAATGTGAAAATTTTCCCCTCTTCATCTTTCAACTCATCAACATCCACCCTAAGACATAATCTTCATGGAAATATTTCTTTTCTTTTTGGTCATTTGTACATCCTCATAATGTGGTGACACACTTGGGCGTATATACTGGCAATAAACTCCTTTAATATAATTATGTGAGTGGTATTTGATACCACTTTGTGGTGTACCCGACCACCTCAGTGCCTATTGAGATGGTGGGGTACTGGAAAGTTTCACCAATTTACCTCTAAGATTCACCATAACATCCACATTTAAATCAAACATATCATATAACATACAAAACCAAAGCAAAATCACTATATAATTCACAGCATAAACCACACAACATAGCATTTAAGATAAACACTGGAACATGGTACTTATCTCTTAAAAATACATCGACTGGTTGCAGACCTACAACGTTCCACCCAACCATAGATCTCATGTTCATAAACTCTCAATAGTGGATCACTCCCAAGCTAGGGCTACGACTCCACTAGGGAAAATGATTCCTAAGTCAACCATGGTCCACAATCATTACCAACATGGTCTAGGCCAAGGTATCGAACCTCAACAACACTCCAACCTACAGTCTCCCATTCTCCATCAGCCTGCACAACCCAAGGTAGCGTGTTCCCTTCTCTGTACCACGGTCCCTCGGGTTGCACCTCTACTCTTCGAGAGCTCCAGCACAAGCTGGCCAAGAATTATCAGAGCACTGTGGCTCTAGGAGTTCCAACTTCCCTCTAAGGTCTCCAGGTACCCTCTAGTTCTCGCATTGGGGAACCTATCCCCATACCTCTCCCTCTAGGGCTCCAACCTTCTCCAAGACAACCAAAGGGGAAGTGTACACAAACCCCGATCCACCTAGGATCCATAGGGTAAGATCTGTGGTCTCTGATCACCATTTTCCCTAGAGCAACTCCTGTAGTCAGCATGGTAAGAATGGAGAATGAATGAACATAATGGAGAATTAAACCAAATTCCCCGTTTTTAAATATGTATGTTGTTTTTATCTTATATTATTATCCCTCCATACTCTTTTCGTCCCTTGGTATGGAGGTGTGGTGTTATTTTTATTAATTAGTGCATATGTACAATTTATAATACAAGCTCTCTAGCCTTTGATCATTCTTATATGAGCTCTAACCCAAACATATCGGCTCACTAACCTAAGTATCACATGTACAATATATTTACAATCAGGGGATCAAGTTGGGGTATTACATTCCCATCCCCCTATTTATGCATTGTTATCAATGCATCTATAGACAACTTGTACAATAAGAGTTTTTCAAAAATATGCAAAAATCTCTATGATCTTCGTGTCCAATATGAGCACCTGTTGGACCTGAAGTTGTTCTTCGTATACCACCTTCTTGGTAGTCAAAACTGGTATAGTCATCATCATACCTATAATTAAAACACAAGAATAAAATAATTAACACGTGCAATCAACAAATTCATGTACATTCTGATAAGTATTCAACTGATAGCATAAAGTTGAGGATCTCCCTTTTTTAATCTTTAGGTGAATGTTCAGAAACCCAAAACTGAGACTTGTTACTATGAGGCTCTATGGCACTTGACCACCAACGAAGTGATGAAGTTGTTTCCCATCACTTTGGGTTATCGTCTCCAAGAATAGTTTAGACTTCCTTGAATGCATAGATCAGATCATGAAAATTGCATCATATGAACTCACTGCACAAACCCTATCAGATTCTAGTATGCTAGCTTTCATCCAATTATTTTCTAGCCTTTCCCTGGTTTGAGATCAAGAAACCATTGAGTTCCAGTAGCTTCCTGACATAAGGCCCGTTAAAATATCCACTGCTGATTTGGGTAACAACACCTCCGGCATATTTGTGTTTCCATCCAACAACTATAATGATGATGGGATGAAGAAAAACATATGGTATATAACAACGGTTTCCATTAAGGTAGATTCAAGTGCTTGGCATCCAATCTCTGATGCCAACACTCCACTCTCTGTTCTACAATATTAACCAGCATATGCACTTCCCAACTACGTTATGGTTGGATAAAGTTTTGTATACAATGCCATGGAGGAAGTATAAAACTGAAGATGGTCTTTCTTTGGATTAATTCAATATCAGCATGGATCATTTCCAGCCTGTTGGGTTGGAGTCAAATAGGTGTCCAATTCTTCCAACTGATAGCTAGTTTTTCCACTACGATAGTAGAGAAGATGCGCCTTCTGCATATTTGTCTTCTCTTGTAGGAATTTCTTGTTGAGTTCTTTGAGACGGGAAAACATTGGTGACATAAGATACACACAGGTCATGGAGATACCATCCAAATCAAATACGCAGGTTTGTTGTAGGTGCTGCTTTGACTTGGTGTGTATTATTAAATTTCTTCATGTAGCTATATTCTCACCATTTCTTTCTCAAGAAGTTTTCTTGAAAGAACCTACATGAATGTCATTCCTCCAAGCCTGAAAAGAACATCCTACAGGACCGCCATTATGTCGTTTTAGGCTGCATATTGTTCCCAAATTTGAAATAATTTGACTGTTGTATAAATTCATGCTGATCAGTTATCATGTGGCAACCAATCAACATTGCTTGGGAGAAACAAAAAAGAGCTTGTATGCACATCTGTTGATAAAATAATTAGAAACAAAATATTTATCATTCATCATAATATTTGCTGCATCTTTCATCCACAAAAGCATCCAAAACGTTTTCCTCAAATGCCATCCTGTAGATGAAAACAATCCTCTTCAAGCATCTGAGCAGTGGATCTGTACATTGATTTTGTATTCCCCTGCAATCTAAATTGTTAACAATTTCTCTAAATTTCAATAGAGACCAGCGTGTTCTCCTTGGGGAAGCACAATGCCACCTCATTCCACCTGCCAGATGCGGCATAGATGTTTGACAGCAGAACATAAGTGGATAAATCATCTGGTTCAAGCTCAAGAAGGTATTCTGCTGCTAGTTTTCCTAGCTCAAAATTTCCAGAAATTCTGGAGGCACCGAGCAATCCTCCCCATATAACAACATCGGGTTTAAACAATATAATATAGATTAAATCCACTGCTTCATCCAACCTATAAAGTATAAGTAACTTTAGAATTGGGGTTCGGCCTTGGGGCTATTATAGGTCTAGCCTTGAAATTATCAAATATACACAATAATATCATAGAAAAAACCTATGGAAAAAAAATATATCAACATAATATCTCCCCGAATGACTAATAATGATGACCATGTGTCCTCTAGTCAAATCATGAAACAGTCATGAATATACAAGTTGTAGTACATGCACATGTTGTCTTATACAATGATCTTTGTCGTAGTCAAACCAATTGGAAATAGTGATATAATATGTAGTGGGAAGGATGCATGGGGACAAAAGAAGATAAAATTATTGCCAGCAGTATCCATCCTCATTTGAGGTAACATGGAAACTAGGTGAACACCTGTTGTAACCCAACTACTAAAATAAAATAAAAGAAAATGTAGCTCAACATTTAGGATTTCAAGGAAAAACAGGCTTGCTCGCATCCTTTCATTGCCTATCGTTACATATGAGACACGACCAAAATGATAGTGTGCTTCCTTTCATCAAGCATTAAACCAAAACATGTTTGGAGATTACAAGAGATATGGGATGCATGTCTTCCTTAAGTTGTTATGTAAATAAAAAGCAATTCTTTCTTCACTTTTCAATTACACCAGTAATACATGGATTAGGTGAAGGCATGTTGTGCATTCATGTCATTTATGTTATTGGAGGACAAGTTCATCCATCGACAACACACCATATGCTTGTACCTAACAATCATATCAATGTATTGTAAGGGATCAAAACATGATTGCTTCATCGAGCAAAAGATCTACAAGACTACTGCTTTTTTTTTCAACAATAATAAATAAATACAGCTTCAATTCCTAAAACTTGCCCACTTTTAGAATATTCAATTATGGCCTTGTACTAACACTACTTCAAAAAATCACACATAGGTTTGTGTACTTAAAATTTGATGAAGAGACAACACAAACCAATGTGGATGTAGGGTCTTCACTAATTCTAGATACCCATGCATATTAAAATTATGAATATCCATGCAATCAATAAGACAGTTATGAGCAGGAACATATGCACCTAAATTGCTTTTTTTTCAAAATGTAAAAGCATGAACAACGATGCATACTATCTTGGACATATAATTTCTGATTCGCCATTCAGTTACCAAGTGCTAGGTAAACATTATGTTCCCTATATATTTCAACATGCTTGTATTTGCAAATGAATAGGGAAAATTATGTATGTGTACATTAAAAAAAATTGAAAGACAATCTGTAACACATCCATGGTGGGGGACCCAAAATTTTACTCTTTTTAGGAGAATCAAAACCCCCATTTGAGGTTTCTATCCCATTCTGCTCTTTCATAGCTTTCCAGCCACAGTATCCATGCTCCGAACCAAGCTCAGAGCTGACAGGTAGCCTCTCCCAAGTTCTTCGGGTTCTTCCATCCATCTATACTTCCATATGACCGCAGGCTATGACCAAACGCCAAGACAACAGGCACCAAGACAACCACCGCGTGAATACTCTAGAGTGGAAAATCTTTGAAGTTCATAATCCGAGGTCGCGTGTCCTCAAATATTTTCACAGCCTTGATTGAATTTGGGACTTCGACGTTCGGGAATTTCGAACACTCCAATTCATTTTTCCTCCGAAGTACTTCGTACCCGGAGTTATAGATCAAGTGCCACGTGTCTCCCCCAATCAACGATTGTAATCTTCTTTGGGACTTCAACGTTTGGGAGTTTCAAATGCTCCAACCCCTTTCTCCTTCGAAGTACTCCGTACCCGAAGTTACCGATCAAGCGCCACACGTCTTTCTCGATCAACGACTGTGATCTACTTTGGGACTTCGATGTTCAGGAGTTCTTAACTCACGTGACCCCATTTTCCTCCGAAGTGTCTATCTTCTGAAATGGAAGATCTGTTGACACCTTTTGCTCAGCTGTCAGACGACTCAGATGAACTCCGGCTCTCCGGCCTTCAAAAGTTCTTGTCCAATACATCCCCTTTTCTCCCGGAGTGACTTCCTCTGAAATGGAATATCTTCTGCCATGTGTCCCTTCCAACAGATGGCTGGGATGAGTTCGGGACTCTGGCCTTCATAAATCCTTGTGTCTTCACACTTTGGTCCTCCCAGAGTGACTTCTCTCCAGACTACAGGATCTGACGACACTTGTACCTCTGGCTTGGATGACTCAAATCTACTTCGGCTCTTCAAAAGTTTTGCGATGCAAGCTCCTCTTTTCTCCTGGAGTCGGTCAATGTCGAGTTGAGCACGACCTCAATATGAAGGTTCGAGGGTATCTACATGACCCCAGAGATCTACAGATCGTAACTTCCATTTAAGGGTCCCTTGGGTCCCAGTGATTGTCTCTCCGAGAGGGACACCTCACAACCCCATCACTCGACACATGGGATCCCACATGATCTCGATTTTAATACTCACATCCCCATGATCAAACGGTCGTGAGGGATCCTAACGGGTCCTTAGATCCACGGTCCACATCAACTTCGGGACTTCGGGAGTTTTGGTATTACCAAACCTATGTCCTCCCGGGAATCCATAGATCTATGGCCCAGATTTACTTCGGGACTTTGGGGGATTCACCTCCTATGCAAGGAATATGCTCAATTCATCGAACTCGCGAAGTCCGAAGGGCTCGAAGAGTTAACGTTTGTGTTTCTTCACTAGATTCAACAATCGTAAAGAACTTCGTCTCCTCCTGAACCAATATCATCCATTTATCTTTCAAACAAAAGGATCTCTCCTTTAGGGGCTCAAAACTCACTATTCTACCTGATTTCTGTCAGCTCCTTAAATACTTAAGTATTTTGTGCTAATTCTCCTAAATTTAATGCTTAGAGAAATCATCCGTGCACCTCTTATGCTCATCTATCAACTCTAGAAATTAAGGGGTGGGTTCTCGATCTTTGCCTACCTCACAGAGGCTCTGTGCACACATGCGATACCTCTCCTGAGCTTGACCTACCCCTTCCTTCAGGATGAATGGGAGTATCGGAATGCACACGTGAGGTTATGCCCAAAGTCAACAATTCACAGTTCATTTATTTTAACTTGAGCCACCACAGGGCTCAGTCATTTATGTGTACATGCCAGAGAATTTCTTATTTTCTTAAATACACAATTAGGCATAATTGAAGGGATACAATATAACCATTAAGCAAACATGTCATCCCTGCAACATTCATAGAATATCCAACCTTAATTCACAGTTACCACTTATACACATAGGATATAAGATTACTTATCTATTACAGGTGGTGGCCAAATAATTGACTATGGGTGTTCGTCCTTCCACCCACCCATAGGCTCAAAGACATTCATTCTTATCACTCTGGCCACCCCCATGCCAAGCCATTATATCACTAGAGAATTTATGACAATTCTCATCGATCCTTTCTCTTTCGCATCTTCCGCGAGGGTTATCAGATGCTTCCTCATCATCAAGCTCGTGGCCTTCTACTCAGTTCTCATTCTCTTCATACTCAGAAATCTCACTCTCTGTCAGATCCTTGATGAGGTTTATCATATGTTTTCTCCGCATCAAGCTCGTGGGCTTCGATCTGTTCTCTGTGCTCACCTTGTTCCTTGCATTATATCCTCTTGCGTTCCTTGCACACACATTCCTCTTATCTGGTTCCTTCTGTCAGAAAGAAACCCCGTGTACGTTCTGGATCTGCAGGACCCTATGGTACTTTGGGTTGACCTTGTGCTGCTAGAACATGCTTCCATTCATGTGGGTGGTTGAGGGTTCAACCACCTGTCATTTTCTTATTAACTGTTCTCTTATCGTTCTCACATTCTTTCCTCTAGTGATATCATGGCTAGTACTTTCAAGGCTTCACCCCCATAAATTAAACAATGATACATTTACAATGTTCCTATGCCACAAAATGGTAATCCTAATTAATGATTAATTACAAGTTGGGGGAAATAGGGGTGTTACAATACCCTCCCCTTAAAAGGAACACTGTCCTCGGTGTTCTTTCTCAGTAACACCTGTCATGCCTTTCTCATTCAACCACTTGAGAAGTCTTGACTTTCTTTCTCGGTCAGTTCATTTTTCAAAATCTAAATCTTCGTCACCTTCCTTTAATAATTCTTGGACAACAAGCACATTAATCATAGTCTCATGCGAAAATATTTTACTGTTGCATAAAATTTCTAGGAAAATTTCATAATCTAGCACAATACTTATCTGCGAAGTTTGTGGATTTGTATCCACATGGTTGTCTTATTATCCAGGCTCACTGTTTTTTTCCTTGACATAACCATTGTGTGCATTATCCAAATCAATAGTTTACAAGAACTATCCGAGTCTCCTCTTCCTTGCGGTCACTCACCCTCCATGCCCAGGCTCATGCATCCCCTTCTCTGTTATACATTTCCTCCAGTGATCCATCTTGCCTTCCCAAGGTTTTCTCGCACAGAAATAATCCCAGAGACTTTATCAAGCCTTACATTCGAGGCATCTCTCATATGTTCTCTTCCAAGGCATCCCTCCGGCTTGTGTTACCTCAACACAACATATTCCAGGTGATCATGGATTACCACGGGGTTCTCATGGCTCAGTAGTGGCATCCTTCATGCTTTTCAACTGGATAGATTTCATCCATTCTTTCTAGACAGATCTTTTATTATCACCTGTATCACGGGCATACATAATTCATGAGACATCATCACAATTCTAAATTTCATAATTTTATTACAATTGTCACCCACGAATTTTCCAATTTCTTCGTTTATTTTCAAATCTCTTTCGCATAGAACTAGATTCAAAAGCATGGGACTTTTCTCCCCATAGAAGTTTAGCTCAGTAGGAAATCAGTCTTCCTTATGGACTTACAACATTTCCATATCCAAGACTCTTTCTTCCTGTAAGTCAACTTTCCTCAGCCAAACAAATTGTTAGTTTCCCATGCACATATATTTTCACTACACCTTTCTAATGTTATCACAAACAATTCTTAAATTATGCATGCTAACAATCAAATCACTTTTGTCTATTCGATGATACAAAGAAAAAGGAAATTTCATTCCCTACACACGCATCGGTTCGATATATCAACTTTTCAAAATGAAAATCAGACATCAATTGACTTTAATGAATGTGCCAACATTCGTGGCCACATTCATACCCAATGCACCCTTGCATCGATTTCAGGTTATCACTTTTTTTAGGTTAGGAACTCTTGGCAAGGTGTGCTTGAATTCAACCAACTTATTACCATATGGATTCTTTGTCCATATTTATTATTTTAGTAGAACCATATTTTATGCTCTGAATCGATCACAACCCTAAAATCATCATTCATGAAACCTCCAGATTTCACATGAATGCCTTTAAGCACTCCTTTGACATCCATATAATGTACATAAATTTTTTGGAAGGTCCCCCTTTCATGCAAACATGCATTTCCTCAATAAATTCCATGCAATGTGATAGCTATGAGCACCTTTATTCCCTTAGACCTAGTCCTCGTCACCACAGTCTAACGCAGAGTTTAAACTCTATCTTCCTTGACTAGCCCGGAGGAACTCTGTTTTCTCTCCATGCGGTCGAGAGATGTGACCTCAACTCCATTCTTTCCAGGTGCTACCCTTTCTACTCCCGTGTTTGGGTGCTATGATCCTAGCTAAACCCCTTGTCTGCAATTCGACGGTGAAGATCTATCTTCGCCCAGATCCAACGACTACAAGGGATTGAGGAACCTCAACTAGCTCGCGGTTTAATTCTCCTTCCGATCTATACAATGGATATGGGCTGTTCAATAAACGATCAGATCCCAAACTCAAAACAACACTATATTGAATTTAAATTACGGGTACAGGTCTCGACATTAACCCGTGTTCATATACAATCTCTGCAATGATTACGGGCCATCAATCTTAGCCCTTGGTCGATTTTAACCACACGATTTCTAGATAATAATAATAATTCCAACACATAAGTAGTTGACCAAGAATTTAGGTTGATACAAAGCTTCTATGTGATAAACTCAACCACAGAACCCAATCACAGTACGATTTTTACACGACATTAACGTGTGGGTTCCTTGCAGGTTCTCCCACTTATCGTTCACAAATCGAAGGTTCACAACGATTGCAGAATCCCAATATGTTCACCCTTTATCGAAGACTTTAATCTCCACAATCTAAAAAGTGCTTTCCCAACTCTTTTAATCATGGTCGTTGATTCTCCCCCCTAACGAGATCAACGATGTTGGTTGATTGTGGGCCGTGAAATAGCACGCCCATTAATTTCACATTCACGCTCTGGAATGATTCCCAACCATTGATATATGTTCACAGATCGACGATTCACAGTGATTGCGGGGCCCAATCTGGAAAATGTTTGCCCGACTTTGTCTTATCATGGTCATTGATATTCCACCCCAACAAGATCAACGACGTTGGTTTATTATGGGCTATGAACTAGCACGTCGGTTAATTTCACCTTCGAGCTCTGCAATGATCCCCAACCATTTATCAAATCGAAAGACTGGTGTTTGATCTGTTAAATCCAGTGGATATTGAAGTCTATTTGACGACTTTGATCGATCTTCCCTCCGACGAGAGACTCACATTCATCTACTCTGTCAGTTTCTTTAGTATCCTGATTCGATCAGGCTTTTCTTCCTGAATCATACTCTACTTGGGTATCCATGGCATACAACTTCCTTTCAAAAAGCTCATGCATAACGTTAAGACAATAAAACATTTTCAGACATGTCCTAGCACGTCTTTATGCACTTCATCACATTATCCTTAATGTTTTCCTGAGTGCAACACAAACAAATCTTGATTGTTTCTACAAAAATATAACCACCATCACTATGGTGCCAAAACATTTACTTTCATCTGCGTACCAACTCTCTCATCCCAGAGAAAACATAATACTCAGCAAGAAAATAATTGAGGGCTCTCCCCTTCTTCCAATTATTTCTACATCGCCTAGGACTTTTCAACCCAACTGAGTTATCTCTAAAGACCTCACTTCCTTTTCTTAACATGGCTTCAACCAAGCCTATTCAATCAAACATACTCATTTATTCATTCATTAGTATTCTATTCATTACATGATGCTTTCAAAATGTAATCCATGATTCTTATATATATATATATATATATATATATAATCTTGTAGCTCACTGCCTAGTTTCTCGACAGTTATTAAGGTTGTGACTCTGACCTCTTGACAGAGATTTCACACAGTTCTTCCAAAACGTTTTCCTCAAATGCCATCCTGTAGATGAAAACAATCCTCTTCAAGCATCTGAGCAGTGGATCTGTACATTGATTTTGTCTTCCCCTGTAATCTAAATTGTTAACAATTTCTCTAAATTTCAATAGAGACCAGCGTGTTCTCCTTTGGGGAAGAAAAATGCTACCTCATTCCACCTGCCAGATGCGGCATAGATGTTTGACAACAGAACATAAGTGGATAAATCATCTAGTTCAAGCTCAAGAAGGTATTCTGCTGCTAGTTTTCCTAGCTCAAAATTTCCATAAATTCTGGAGGCACCGAGCAATCCTCCCCATATAACAACATCGGGTTTAAACAACATAATATAGATTAAATCCACTGCTTCATCCAACCTATAAAGTAGAAGTAACTTTACAATTGGGGTTCGGCCTTGGGGCTATTATAGGTCTAGCCTTGAAATTATCAAATATACACAATAATATCATAGAAAAAACCTCTCCAAAATATATATCAACATAATATCTCCCCGAATGAGTAATAATGATGACCATGTGTCCTCTAGTCAAATCATGAAACAGTCATGAATATACAAGTTGTAGCACATGCACATGTTGTCTTATACAATGATCTTTGTCGTAGTCAAACCAATTGGAAATAGTGATATAATATGTAGTGGGAAGGATGCATGGGGACAAAAGAAAATAGTGATATAATATGTAGTGGGAAGGATGCATGGGGACAAAAGAAGATAAAATTATTGCCAGCAGTATCCATCCTCATTTGAGGTAACATGGCAACTAGGTAAACACCTGTTGTAACCCAACTACTAAAATAAAAGAAAAGAAAATGTAGCTCAACATTTAGGATTTCAAGGAAAAAAGGCTTGCTCGCATCCTTTCATTGCCTAGCGTTACATATGAGACAGGACCAAAATGATAGTGTGCTTCCTTTCATCAAGCATTAAACCAAAACATGTTTGGAGATTACAAGAAATATGGGATGCATGTCTTCCTTAAGTTGTTATGTAAATAAAAACCAATTCTTTCTTCACTTTTCAATTACACCAGTAATACATGGATTAGTTGAAGGCATGTTGTGCATTCATGTCATCTATGTTATCGGAGGACAAGTTCATCCATCGACAACACACCATATGCTTGTACCTAAGAATCATATCAGTGTATTGTAGGTGATCAAAACATGATTGCTTCATCGAGCAAAAGATCTACAAGACTAATGCTTTTTTTTTCAACAATAATAAATAAATACAACCTCAATTCCTAAAACTTGCCCACTACTAGAATATTCAATTATGGCCTTGTACTAACACTACAAAAAATTACACATAGGTGTGTGTACTTGAAAATTTGGTGAAGAGACAACACAAACCAATTTGGATGTAGGGTCTTCACTAATTCTAGACACCCATGCATATTAAAATTCTGAATATCCATGCAATCAATAAGACAGTTATGAGCAGGAACATATGCACCAAAATTGCTTTTTTTTCAAAATGTAAAAGCATGAACAACGATGCATACTATCTTGGACATATAATTTCTGATTCGCCATTTAGTTACCAAGTGCTAGGTAAACATTATGTTCCCTATATATTTCAACATGCTTGTATTTGCAAATGAATAGGGAAAATTATGTATGTGTACATTAAAAAAAATTGAAAGACAATCTGTAACACATCCATGGTGGGGGATCCAAAATTTCACTCTTTTTAGGAGAATCAAAACCCCCATTCGAGGTTTCTATCCTATTCTGCTCTTTCATAGCTTTCCAGCCACGGTATCCATGCTCCAAAACGAGCTCAGAGCTGACAGGTAGCCTCTCCCAAGTTCTTCGGGTTCTTCCATCCATCTATACTTGCATATGACCGCAGGCTATGACCAAACGCCAAAACAACGGGCACCAAGACAACCACCGCGCGAATCCTCTGGAGTGGAAAATCTCTAAAGTTCATAATCCGAGGTCGCGTGTCCTCAAAGATTTTGACGGCCTTGATTGAATTTGGGACTTCGACGTTCGAGAATTTTGAATACTCCAATTCATTTTTCCTCCGAAGTACTTCGAACCCGGAGTTATAGATCAAATTCCATGTGTCTCCCCCAATCAACAATTGTGATCTACTTTGGGACTTCAGCATTCGGGAGTTTCGAATGCTCCAACCCCTTTCTCCTTCGAAGTACTCTGTACCCAGAGTTACTGATCAAGCACCACACGTCTTTATCGATCAACGACTGCGATCTACTTTGGGACTTCGACGTTCAGGAGTTCTTAACTTGCGTGACCCCACTTTCCTCTGAAGTGTCTATCTTCTGAAATGGAAGATCTACTGACACCTTTCCTCAGCGGTCAGACGACTCAGATGAACTCCGACTCTCCGGCCTTCAAAAGTTCTTGTCCAACACATCCCCTTTTCTCTCGGAGTGACTTCCTCCGAAATGGCATATCTTCTGCCACGTGTCCCTTCCAACGGATGGATGGGATGAGTTCGGGACTCCGGTCTTCAGAAATCCTTGTGTCTTCACACTTCGGTCCTCCCAGAGTGACTTCTCTCTAGACTACAGGATCTGACGACACCTGTCCCTCTGGCTTGGACGACTCAAATCTACTTTGGCTCTTTAGAAGTTTTGCGATGCAAGCTCCTCTTTTCTCTTGGAGTCGATCAATGTCGATTTGAGCACGGCCTCAATATGACGGTTCGAGGGTATCTACACGACCCCAGAGATCTACAGATCGTAACTTCCATTTAAGGGTCCCTTGGGTCCCGGTGCGTGCCTCTCCGAGAGGGACACCTCGCAACCTCATCACTCGACACATGGGATCGCACATGATCTCGATGTTAATACTTGCATCCCCATGATCGAACGGTCATGAGGGATCCTAAAGGGTCCTTAGATCCACGGTCCACATCAACTTCGGGACTTCGAGAGTTTTGGTGTTACCAAACCTATGTCCTCCGGAAGTGGTCAACACTAGGCTGACTATATCATAGATCCGACGGTCCGGATAGTTCCCAGGCATCCACAGATCTATGGCCCAAATTTACTTCGGGACTTTGGGGGATTCACCTCCTGTGCAAGGAATATGCTCAATTCGTCGAACTCGCGAAGTCTGAAGGGCTCGAAGAGTTAACGTTTGTGTTTCTTCACCAGATTCAACGATCGTGAAGAACTTCGTCTCCTCCTGAACTAATATCATCCATTTTTCTTTCAAACAAAAGGATCTCTCCTTTAGGGGCTCAAAACTCACTATTCTACCTGATTTCTGTTAGCTCCTTAAATACTTAAGTATTTTGCGCTAATTCTCCTGAACTTAATGCTTAGAGAAATCATCCACGCACCTCTTATGCTCATCTATCAACTCTAGAAATTAAGGGGTGGGTTCTCAATATCTGCCTACCTCACAGAGGCTTTGTGCACACATGTGATACCTCTCCTGAGCTTGACGTACCCCTTCCTTTGGGACGAATGGGAGTATCGGAATGCATACATGAGGTTATGCCTAAAGTCAACAATTCACAGTTCATTTATTTTAACTTGAGCCACCATAGGGCTCAGTCATTTATGTGTACATGCCAAAGAATTTCTTATTTTCTTAAATACACAATTAGGCATAATTGAAGGGATACAATATAACCATTAAGAAAACATGTCCATCCCTGCAACATTCATAGATTATCCAACCTTAATTCACAGTTACCACTTATACACACACGATATAAGATTACTTATCTATTACAAGTGGTGGCCAAATAACTGACTATGGGTGTTCATCCTTCCATCCAGCCATAGGCTCAAAGGCATTCATTCTTATCACTTTGGCCACCCCCGTGCCAAGCCATTATATCACTAGGGAATTTATGACAATTCTCATCGATCCTTTCTCTTTCGCATCTTCCGTGAGGTTTATCAGATGCTTCCTCATCATCAAGCTCGTGGCCTTCTGCTCAGTTCTCATTCTCTTCATACTCAGAAATCTCACTCTCTATCACATCCTTGACAAGGTTTATCATATGTTTTCTCCACATCAAGCTCGTGGGCTTCGATTTGTTCTCTGTGCTCACCTTGTTCCTCGCATTATATCCTCTTGCATTCCTTGCACACACATTCCTCTTATCCGGTTCCTTCTATCAGAAAGAAACCCCGTGTACGTTCTGGATCTACAGGACCCTGTGGTAGTTTGGGTTGACCTTCTGCTACTAGAACATGCTTCCATTCATGTGGGTGGTTGAGGGTTCAACCACCTGTCATTTTCTTATTAACTGTTCTCTTATCGTTCTCACATTCTTTCCTCTAGTGATATCATGGCTAGTACTTTCAAGGCTTCACCCCCATAAATTAAACAATGATACATTTACAATGTTCCTATGCCACAAAATGGTAATCCTAATTAATGATTAATTACAAGTTGGGGGAAACATGGGTGTTACAATACCCTCCCCTTAAAAGGAACACCGTCCTCAGTGTTCTTTCTCAGTAACACCTGTCATGCCTTTCTCATTCAACCACTTGAGAAGTCTTGACTTTCTTTCTCGGTCAGGTCATTTTTCAGAATCTAAATCTTCGTCACCTTCCTTTAATAATTCTTGGACAACAAGCACATTAATCATAGTCTCATGCGAAAACATTTTACTGTTGCATAAAATTTCTAGGAAAATTTCATAATCTAGCACAATACTTATCTGCGAAGTTTGTGGATTTGTATCCACATGGCTGTCTTATTATCCAGGCTCACTGTTTTTTTCCTTGACATAACCATTGTGTGCATGATCCAAATCAATAGTTTACAAGAACTATCAGAGTCTCCTCTTCCTTGCGGTCACTCACCCTCCATGCCCAGGCTCATGCATCCCCTTCTCTGTTATACATTTCCTCGAGTGATCCATCTTGCCTTCCCAAGGTTTTCTCACACAGAAAGAATCCCAGAGACTTTATCGAGCCTTACATTCGAGGCATCCCTCATACATGATCTTCCAAGGCATCCCTTCGTCTTGTGTTACCTCAACACAACCTATTCCAGGTGATCATGGATTACCACGAGGTTCTTATGGCTCAGCAGTGGCATCCTTCATGCTTTTCAATTGGATAGAATTCATACATCCTTTCTGGACAGATCTTTTATTATCACCTGTATCACAGGCATACATAATTCATGAGATATCATCACAATTCTAAATTTCATAATTTTATTACAATTGTCACCCACGAATTTTCCAATTTCTTCGTTTATTTTCAGATCTCTTTCACACAAAACCAGATTCACAAGCATGGGACTTTCCTCCCCATAGAATTTTAGCTCAGCAGGAAATTAGTCTTCCTTATGGGCTTACAACATTGCCATATCCAAGACTCTTTCTTCCTGTAAGTCAACTTTCCTCAGCCAAACAAATTGTTAGTTTCCCATGCACATATATTTTCACTACACCTTTCTAACGTTATCACAAACAATTCTTAAATTGTGAATGCTAACAATCAAATCACTTTTATCTATTCTATGATACAAAGAAAAATGAAATTTCATTCCCTACACATGCATCAGTTCGATATATCAACTTTTCAAAATGAAAATCAGACATCAATTGACTTTAATGAATGTGCCAACATTTGTGGCCACATTCATACCCAATGCACCCTTGCATCGATTTCAGGTTATCACTTTTTTTCAGGTTAGGAACTCTTGCCAAGGTGTGTTTGAATTCAACCAACTTATTACCATATGGATTCTTTGTCCATATTTATTATTTTAGCAGAACCATGTTTTCTGCTCTGAATCGATCACAACCCTAAAATCATCATTCATGAAACCTCCAGATTTCACATGAATGCCTTTAAGCATTCCTTTGACATCTATATAATGTACATAAAATTTTTGGAAGGTCCCCCTTTCATGCAAATATGCATTTCCTCAAGCAATTCCATGCAATGTGATAGCTATGAGCACCTTTATTCCCTTAGACCCAGTCCTCGCGACCACAGTCTAATGCAGAGTTTAAACTCTATCTTCCTTGACTGGCCTGGGGGAACTCTGTTTTCTCTCCTTGCAGTCGAGAGATGTGACCTCAACTCTATTCTTTCCAGGCGCTACCCTTTCTACTCCCATGTTCGGGTGCTATGATCCTAGCTAAACCCCTTGTCTGCAATTTGACGGTGAAGATCTATCTTCCCCCAGATCCAACGGCTACAAGGGATTGTGGAACCTCAACTAGCTCGCGGTTTAATTCTCCTTCCGATCTCTGCAATGGATACGGGCTATTCAATCAACGATCAGATCCCAAACTCAAAACAACACTATATTGAATTTAAATTATGGGTACAGGTCTCGACATTAACCCGTTTTCATATACAATATCTGCAATGATTATGGGCCATCGATCTTAGCCCTCGGTCGATTTTAACCACATGATTTCTAGATAATAATAATAATTCCAACACAGAAGTATTTGACCGAGAATTTAGGTTGATACAGAGCTTCTATGTGATAAACTCAACCACAGAACCCAATCACAGTACGAGTTTTACGCGACATTAACGCATGGGTTCCTTGCAGGTTCTCCCACTTATCGTTCACAAATTGGAGGTTCACAACGATTATGGAATCCCAATATGCTCACCCTTTATCGAAGAGTTTAATCTCCACAATCTAAAAAGTGCTTTCCCAACTCTTTTAATCGTGGTCGTTGATTCTCTCCCCTGATAAGATCAACGATGTTGGTTGATTGTGGGTCGTGAAATAGCATGCCCATTAATTTCACATTCACGCTCTGGAATGATTCCCAACCATTGATATATGTTCACAGATCGACGATTCACAGTGATTGCGGGGCCCAATCTGGAAAATGTTCGCCCGACTTTGTCTAATAATGGTCGTTGATATTCCACCCCAACAAGATCAATGACGTTGGTTTATTGTGGGCTATGAACTAGCATGTCGGTTAATTTCACCTTCGAGCTCTGCAATGATCCCCAACCATCGATCAAATCGAAAGACTGGTGTTTGATCTATTAAATCCAGTGGATATTGAAGTCTATTTGACGACTTCGATCGATCTTCCCTCCGATGAGCGACTCACATTCATCTCCTCTGTCAGTTTCTTTAGTATCCTGATTCGATCAGGCTTTTCTTCCTTAATCATACTCTACTTGGGTATCCATGGCATACAACTGCCTTTCAAAAAAATTGTGCATAACGTTAAGGAAATAAAACATTTTCAAACATGTCCTAGCACATCTTTATGCACTTCATCACATTATCCTTAATGTTTTCCTAAGTGCAACACAAACAAATCTTGATTGTTTCTACAACAATATAACCACCATCACTATGGTGCCAAAACATTTACTTTCATCTATGTACCAACTCTCTCATCCCAGAGAAAACATAATACTCAGCAAGAAAATAATTGAGGGCTCTCCCCTTCTTCCAATTATTTCTACATCGCCTAGGACTTTTCAGCCTAACTGAGTTATCTCTAAAGGCCTCACTTCCTTTTCTTAACATGGCTTCAACCAAGCCTATTC
>SNQJ01S0010348.1:12569-24621 GCA_010110895.2 Picea sitchensis | reverse complement strand
ACATGCATCTTTGCCATGCACCCAAATTATGTATCCATACATTTTCTGGTTTTGTTAACTTACATCCATGATGTACTTAACCATATGCATAATCAAAAGTCTGTGTGTAGCTGCCATGGGTATATTTCACATTCTACATACATATCTATTCTAAAATTAGTCAACTCATGACTGTTCAAACTCATTCTTGTGTGATCCTCAAGGCATAATCATTTGCCTCTTATCCTGACATAGACCATCCTTTCTCATTTACTCTTTCATTTATTTATACTAGTATTTCTTGAGGTAATGGAGCGCATTCCCCTTAAGCTATCATTCAAAACATAACTTTCATGACTCTTCAAAATGGAGTCAACCATGCATCCATGGTATTCACTTAATCTTGACAATTGCAATTCTTTCCTTACATATCACTCATCAAGACAACCATACTGTGCCTTTAGTATACATATATCCTTACATCATGCATGTGCATAATTTACACATGGACCTATTAGACTTACAAATCCTCCTCCAAGGATATTTTTTCCATCCTTATGACAAGCCTCATAGGGACACACAACACTGAGCTTCCCTCTCAGTTGTGAGATTGCAGTCATTCACACGAAATCCACATGGAATTTGAATCAGACATAGTCATAACTATGTTCCCTTTCTATATGATAACAACTAGCAAGAAAACAATGTTGCCTCAACCTTCATGGAACATTACCCAACTCATAAAGAGAATCTGGGAAATTATAACCATGCCCAAAGTAACATAATCAACTAATTTATCTTCCAACTATATCTATATGGCTACCATCCACAATCTTACCCATTAGGCTTCTAGAAGTGCCCCAACACTTCCTTTACCACATTCAGGGTCAACAATTAGTCAACCATTTTATCTTAATTTTAACAATTACCATTTGGACTATTCCCTTAGAGCCCAAATGCAATTTCGAATTATGTTACTTACTAAGTATCTTAGTTTAGAAATCCAGAGTATCTTTAGGTCAAGATCAGTCTTGACCATTACACCTAGAATTCGTCCTTCTGTTCAACAAAGTCAGGGATGGAGGCCACTCTCCTCCTCCCACAAGAACTATGGCATATTAGTTTCCTATCCACCAAGCAAGAGAGGCTACTGTGATTTCTCAATCAATCACTCTATATTTCTACAACTTTGTTTATCAGCTTGAATGGAAAAACCTTGTCCAAAAATTACTGTACCCAGAAACCAAATTCATTTCTCAGTCCACTTGAAACCTGAGAGCTGCGCATGCTCTCCCTTTTTAGGGAATGGTCACGAGACTCATTTCTCTGATTGTGAGGGGTTATACACCTATACTAGGTTTAACCCTTCATTAAAGAAGTAATCATTACTTCTATAGATCCTTTCCATCCATTCACATTTCTATTTTAGTTTAAATATTAGTGTTCTCCAGCATAATCCCATTCCTGTAGGATCGACTTTCATTTCCCAAGAAATTCTAGGCTCCCTTTGTCACAGACTAGCATGGTTCAATATCGTTGGGGTAAAATACCAACTGTATTTTAAATCTGCATCCTTATACTCAAGGAACTTATGAAGATGATTTATGTTTGGCGGTAATATTCTCCATAGGCTCATCTTAGCCTTGGTAACCGAATCTTGTGATTGTACAACAGTGCATAAAATTGCACAGTGAAGTCAAATTCTTTATTTGGGAACATTAGCAACATACAGTGCCAATTTCCAAAACCTCTATCAACAGTAAAGAATCTCATTCCTCTCTTTAGTAGAGGTTTTCTAAGCCTCTTAGGAATGCGGTAAGATAAGTTGTTACCCCTTAAATTTCTCCAGAAATATTTTCATACGACTCGCGCATAAGCCCAAGCAGGCCAAGTGTTGTTGTTGTTCTCTGATACCAATTTGTAACACACCCATTGTGGGGGTGCCAAATTTTTTCTCTTCTTAGGATAATCAAAACCCCCATTTGATGTTTCTATCTCATTCTGCTCATTCATATCTTTCCAACCACAGTCTCCATGCTCCAAACCGAGCTCAGAGATGACAGGTAGCATCTCCCAAGTTCTTCGAGTTCTTCCATCCATCTATACTTGCATATGACCACGGGATATGACAAGATGCCAAGACAATGGGTGACAAGAAAAACACCGCATGAATCCTCTGGAGTGGAAAATCTTTGAAGTTCATAATCCGACGGCACGTGTCCTCAAAGAGTTTTACAACCCTGATTGACTTCAGGACTTCGATGTTCAGGAATTTCGAACATTCTAATGCCTTTTTCCTCCTAAGTACTATGTACCTAGAGTTACAGATCGAATGCCATGTGTCTCCCCCGACCAATGATTTTGATCTACTTCGAGACTTCAGTGTTCGGGAGTTTTGAACACTCCAACGCCTTTCTCCTCCAAAGTACTCTGTACCCAGGGTTACAGATCGAGCACCACATGTCTTTCCCGATCAACGAGTGTGATCTACTTTGGGACTTCGGAGTTCAAGATTTCTTAAATCACGTGACCCCACTTTCCTCTGAAGTGGCTATCTTCCGAAATGGAATATCTGCTAACACATGTCCTCAGCTGTCAGACGACTCATGTGAATTCTAGCTCTCTGGCCTTCGAAATTTCTTGTCCAACACATCCCCTTTTGTCCCGGAGTGAATTCCTTCGAAATGGAAGATCTTATTCCATGCGTCCCTTCCAACGAATGGTTGGGATGACTTCAGGACTCCCGCCTTTGAAAATCCTTACGTCTTCACACTTTGGTCCTCCCGGAGTGACTTCTCTCCAGAGTACAAGATCTGATGACACCTGTCCCTCTGGCTTGGACGACTCATACCTACATCGAATCTTCAGCTCTTTGGGTGTTTTTTGATGCAAGATCTTCTTTTCTCCCGGATTCGGTCAATGTTGGGATTACCACAACCTCAATCTGACTGTTCAAGGGTATCTACACAACCCCAAAGATCTATGGCTCGTAACTTCCATTTAAGGGTCCCTTAGGTCCCAGTGCATGCCACTCTGAGAGAGACACTTGACAACCCCGTCACTCGACACATGGGATCCCACATGATCTTGACGTTAATACTCATGTCCCCATGATCGAACGGTCGTGAGGGATCATGAAGGATCCCTAGATCCACGTTCCACATCAACTTCGGGACTTCGAGGGTTTTGGTGTTACCAAACCTCTGTCCTCCCGAAGTGGTCAACATTGGGCTGAATATATCGTAGATCTGATGGTCAGGATATTTCCCAGGCATCTACAGATCTACCACCTATATTTACTTCTGGAATTTAGGGGATTCACCTCCTGTGCAATGAATATGTTGAATTCATCAAACTCACGAAGTCTGAAGGGGTCAAAGGGTTAACGTCCATGTTCCTTCTCCAGATTCGATGATCATGAAGAAATTCATCTCCTCCCAAATTAATATCATCCATTCGTCTTTCAAACAAAAGGATCTCTCCTTTAGGGGCTCAAAATTCACTATTCTACTTGAGTTTTATCAGCTCCTTAAATAATTAAGTATTGTGCGCTAATTATCTTGAACTTAATGCTTAGAGAAATCCTTCGCGCACCTCTTACGGTCATCTATCAACTCTATAACTTAAGGGGTGGGGTTCTCAATCTTTTCTTGCCTTGCAAAGGCTCTGTGCACACATGCACTATCTCTCCTGAGCTTGACTGACCCCTTCCTTCAAGACGACTGAGAGTATCGACATACACATGTGAGGTTATGCCCAAAGTCAACAATTCAAAGTTCATTTATTTTAACTTGAGCCACCACAGGGCTCAGTCATTTACGTGTATATGCCAGAGAATTTCTTATTTTCTTAAATACACAATTAGGAATAATTGAAGGGATATAGTATAACCATTAAGAAAACATGTCCATCCCTGCAACATTCATAGAATATCCAACTTTGATTCATAGTTACCACTTAAACACATAGGATATAAGATTACTTATCTATTACAAGTGGTGGCCAACTAACTGACTGTGGGTGTTTTTCCTTCCACCCAGCCATAGGCTCAGAGGAATTCATTCTTATCACTCTGGCCACTCCCGTGCCAAGCCATGATATCACCAGGGAATTTATGCCAATTCTCATCGATCCTTTCTCTTTCTCATCTTCTGCGAGGTTTATCACATGCTTCCTTAGCATCAAGATCACGACCTTATGCTCATGTCCTGTTCTCTGCACACTCTGAGAGATCTCCCTCTATTTCACGGCCTTGACGAGGTTTATCAGATATTTTCTCTGCATCAAGCTCGTGGCCTTCGATTCGTTCTTTATTGCTCACCCTGTTCCTCACATTCTCCCCTCTTCTCTT
This sequence comes from Picea sitchensis, assembly GCA_010110895.2. Lineage (NCBI taxonomy): Eukaryota > Viridiplantae > Streptophyta > Pinopsida > Pinales > Pinaceae > Picea > Picea sitchensis. The sequence continues at coordinate 20,291 of SNQJ01S0010348.1, read as the reverse complement.
CATATCCTCTTGCGTGTCTTGCACGCACATTCCTCCTATCCGGTTCCTTATGTTAGAAAGAAACCTCGGGTCCATTCTGGGTCCATAGGACCCTGTGGTACTTTGGGCTGACCTTCTACAACTAGACCATGCTTCCATTCATGGGGGTGGTTGAGGTTTCAACCACATTTCCTTTTCTTATTAATTGTTCTCCTATCGTTCTCACATTCTTTCTTCTAGTAATATCATGGCTAGTACTGTCAAGGATTCACCCCCACAATCAGTTATTGGAAATTAAACAATGATATATTTACAATGTTCCTATGCCACAACATGCTAATCCTAATTAATTATTAATTAGAAGTTGGGGGAAACAGGGGTGTTACACAATCCCTACTCATTCCCAACCTATTCTTCAAGCAAACCACCCACAAAAACATGCATATATCTGAACTCTAATTTAGAGGAATTATATATCTAATTTCTGACCAGGGATATAAGCACTTGAGAGTAGAATTCTATCAAAAAAAGACACTTATACTAAATGAGGATAGAACAGAGGATCACAGATGTCGTAATAGTGATTTTCTAATCTCTTGAATCAACATTACAAATAGAAACTTTATGAAATAAAACTCAGATCAGAAAAAAAGTAGTATATTTTGCATTTAAGTCCATAATCACCATACATATTTGTATCAGAGAGGTACTTTAACAATTTGTGTAACATCAAATTTAAAACCTCTTACAATTCTCTATTTTTGGAAATGAATGGAGTGCAATATTTCCCTCTACAAAAAKATGTACAAATGAGACAAAAATAATKTCTTAATCTGGTGAGAAAAAAAATATCTACCTTTGTCTTAGCTRTTGGATTACTGAGAGGGGGGGTGAAACAGTAATAAATCAATTTAATCCTTTTTAACCATATAATCCAAGTGTTATATCAATGTAGCATTATCATCCAATAACTACAGAGAAAATAAGAAATGAACAAATGAACAATCATACACATACACAGTACACCAGTTTTTTGGAAACTCAAAGCAGGAGAAAACCACAGAATGCTTTTTACTATATGTCTTGAAGAATTAGATTCATTGGAAGAACCAACTTCCTTTGTTTTCTAGCTGCAACTGGAAGGAGGCTCCAACCCCCGTGTTTCTTAGGCTACAACCTAAAGGAATCTCCAACTCCCCTATTGTCTGGCTACAACTAGAAGGAGGCTACAACCTCCTATGTTCTCTGGATACAACCAGAAGGTGGATACAACCACCTGTCCTTGCCCCATCCAATCACCCTGAAGTAGAAGTAGAATGATGGAACCATTGTCACACTATCACTGTGAGATATACCGTTGTAAACTTGTACCAATAAACTTGAACCATGTGTTAGCACTGATAGTCACCCCTAGATTGCGGGCGGATAAGCCCAATACCCATCAGAGTTTTTTGGTGGATGTTGGTTTTATATGAGTGGAGGTAAATGGACAAAACTCAATATATGAATGATGTTCAACACAGAACTGGGCAATAAATTCACAAGGAAGTGAGGGCCACAACTAACTTCAGTTAGTGAATTAAGTTTAAGTGTGAGAAGAGGGAAGACTTAGTAAGAAAGGTGGACAAGACTGTTATGGGAATCATTCCTTCAAGCAGCTTCAAGAAGAAAAAATTAGACTTAATATCACTCTTAAGCTCAATCTTCAGACACTGAAATATGTCCAAACAGTCACAAAAACACAATGATCAAACCTACATCACCATGCAGCTACAACAACTAGACTGGATCCTCCATGACCGATCCATTCAGTGTAAGAGGGGAAAAGATCACAAGAAAGATGACTAAAACCGGTCACGATACCACTGCAATCAAACCTACATTAAAACAACATAACAACCCTCGACTGGATCCTCCATGCCCGAGTGTTTTAGCACATTTTTTACAAAGAGATGAAAGAGGCTGATTTCTATTAATCTGAAAGTCTCAAATACAATACATAACCAGAGAATAGTTATGGAATCAAAACATTACAAAATAGGGAGCTCTACTCAATCAGTTGAAGACCTTAATACAATATCAAAACTACCTACTTATACTCAGAACTATCCACAACCACCAGGGGTGTGATCTTGCCACTGCATTCAAGTCCTTTCATCTTCGTCTTCTCTGTCAGACTGTGCAGACATTCTTTTGTTAGACGCGAACTCTAATTAGCATGGGCTTGCAGGGAAACCATCCACAGAGGTACCTCCGGTTGATAGCTTTGAACTTTGCATCGGGGCCTCCATGCCTTCTATTTATGGAGTGAGCCCAAGTTTCAACTACCGGCCTACGTCCATTAACTGATATCTCCTCGGGATCGGGACCAGGCCAGGTAACCATGGGATGGCCGCTTACTGTGATTAAATATGATGCTGAATGAGCATATGAATTCAAGGCCATGGGTCGGCACGAGATATGTGACTGGGAAAGTCCTTCCATTTCCATTGTTTCTGCTGAAATTTATCTGTCCACCAATTATGGGATATATTAGACTTCACAATGGAGACGACACCAAATTTGGCGCTTTAAGAGCCTTGGGTGCATAGTAGAGGATGAGATCCCTGTGACTTTGGCCTCACTCCAATGTGACCTCGGGTTGTGACCCGACGCTTATCTCTAAAGGTGATTCGACATTTCACTTTTTGAATATCTTCACAACACCAGACCACAGACTTCCCAATACCCTAGTCGACGAAATTACCTTTCTCAAATCGACGGTCGGATCTACTATACATCCGACGATCATGATTGCTTCCTTGAAAACCTAAGTCACCAATCATACGATGGGTGCTTATATTTATTCTTGGGCCCACCTCCTATGTGACCTTGGGCTGTGACCATGGGCCCAATTCCTGGGCACTTCGCGACTTTGTGTTTCGGGTGTTTTGATGTGAGCCACTCCCGACTCGCCCACTTTTTGAACTCCCGAACTAGAGCCTAGTGAGCGCTAGCTCCCTTCCTATGGACCCCTCCGATGTGACCTCTGATATGACCCGGGGCCCAACTTCTGAGCATTTCGAGACTTCATGTTTCACGAAGATGAAAGTTATCTTACCTCCTTTCTTCCGATTCCTGATTCTCTGACTTCGCCAGTGTCAGATCAACGGTCCATGACCTTCCGTGATCCGATAGTCCATATCTCTTCTTCGCGAATCGGGACTTTGCGTTTCAGGACTCGGGGTCATATTTTCTCGACTTTGATTTCGGGTCGTTGCTCCGATGCTAAACCTCAAGCAACTTTGGGATTTTGAGTGATTCTGAGCACCTGTGAGTCGCTAATATGATTTTCTCAGGAATTTCCACCATTGAAGTTGATCTCGCCTGTTAGTTTGAATTTTGAGCTTGAAATGGAATGCTTTGAATGCTGCTCTTTGATGCTTCTTGTGCAGGCCTCGAACTTGGACAACCTACTTCCTTTGAAAACTATATGTGATAACATTTGGCTCCACAGGGGATGGCATGCTCCCTGGGAGCTGCCAAGAACAAGTAGTTCCAGTGCCTTAGTTGTTGGGTTATGGAGTCGAGCTCAAAACTTTCGCTGAAGAAAATAGGGAAATGTGTGCACACTACTCAACTAAAAATGAAAACAAACACATGGGCTCCATAAGGAGCTTATTTATTTACAATCCTATACTACTGATTTTTACAAAGTGCTAGGTCAAATCAAACTTCCACCATAGCCATTTAAGTAACTTCCTAACTGGAAACTCTTTTACTTTGTTAATGATTGATAGTAGATGATGCAACCACGAAAACAGAACGATTACATCCTTCATATTCTCTCCAAAGGATTAAGTTGAGATAAATTTGGGCGGCTCCAAGATATGAAGGAACTGCCACTCCAGATACTCACTGACGGGCTCATAGAATGAGTGGAAAACTCCATAAAATTTGCAACAGACATCCTGTTCTATTCCACAACTTCTCACACAGGGATGAATATCTCTGGTAAGCACAGGTGGGTGAATAGTCATTGCAGGCAGACTGGTCCTGGGCGATGGTTATTCACTGACAGGCTCTGGACAGGAGATAAACTGCCCTTCTAGCTCTTCCTCTTCTTCATGGATTTCCCAAGGATCATATTCATAATCATCATAAACATGGCTTGTGGGAAGGATCTACTCTTGGTCTCCTGCAGGCCCAGGATGATTGATTTACACACAATGATTTACTTCAACGTACAAAGAAAAAGGTTTTGTTGCATGCTCCTGGAAATCCTTCATATTCAGCTCAGAATCTGATTCATAGTTGTCATACACAGGTTGGCTGGTACTAGGTGATATCTTCTCATTTACAAGATTTGAACAAGAGATAAACTGTGCATTTAGCTCCTCCTTTTCTCCTTCATGGCTCTCCCAAGGATCAGATTCACAATCATAATAAATAGGAACCATGAGAGAGCTCTACTCTTCATCATCTTCACTGGGATATTCATCACAAGTTGTTTGTTCTTGGCCAGTATCAAAAATCACTTCTTTGTCATAAGTAGGGATGCCAAGAACATCTATTTAGAGGACCATAATATACTCTGCATCTTCATAAGAGAATCAAGGACGATCTGCCTTTACTTATTCTATTTTTGAAGAAAGTGATCTTACCAATCCCACCAGCTCACCCAAAGAATCTTCTTCATCCTCACAGTCTGCATCAGAATCTCCTATATTCTGAACAAAACCTTTATATTCCTTACAAAAGTTATGAGAAATAAACTTAGAGGAATAAAACTTTTGACATTGAGTATTAAAAGTTGCATGAAATTCTCTCAGGGAGGAGATGCTAGCAGGGGGCAAGGATCGATACCACTCGCGAGCATCCCTGTCTAATGAGAACATGAACATCTTCATTAATACATCCTCATGATGTATCTCCCACTGATACATGAGTACATGAAGCTCAGGGAGATGCTCGACAGGGTTGTCATCTCTGTGTTCTCTAAATATGGGCAAAAAATCAACCCACTGATACACAGTAGGAACAACATTTGGAAAACCAAGAACAACAGAGAAATTAAAAGGAGAAAACCTCTGAGCCAATATTTTGTCCATTTCAAAACAATGGAGTCACCGATCGATTTCAGAATAATGGAGTCGCCATTGGATTCTTTAATCATGGAGTCGTTGGGTGAATGATATGCAGTCTGAATGTAGCTGGTCTTTGTTCACCATAAAAAACTATATCTGATCATTATCATTCTCCCAGAGAGATTTTCAATCCGAGACAACAACAAAAAACTTTCTGAGAAAGATTTCCTACTCATAAATAATCCTTTCTAGATCAGCTGAAACAATGGAGTCACTAGGTGCATAGTTGCAATCTTCAATGGTTTTGATATCTGATGCACCTTCAAAATTAGAAGCTCTTTGTCGTTCTATCCCAGGGAAATGTCTTCAATTCATTCCCCAACAATGGTGCCATGAATGTTAGCATTAATAGTCACCCTCAGATTGCAGGAGGATAAGCCCAGTACCCATCAGAGTTTTTGGTGGATGTTGGTTTTATATGAGTGGAGGTAAATGGACAAAACTCAATATATAAATGATGTTCAACACAGAACTAGGAAAGAAATGCACAGGGAAGTGAGGGCCACAACTAACTTCAGTCAGTGAATTGAGTTTAAGTGTGAGAAAATGGAAGACTTAGTAAGAAAGGTGTACAAGAATGCTATGGGCATCAGGCCTTCAAGCAACTTGGAGAAGAAAAAATCAGACTCAAGATCACTCTTAAGCTCAAGCTTTAGACATTGAAATATGTCCAAACAACACAGTCACAACAAAACAATGATCAAACCTACATCACCATGTAGCTACAACAACTCGACTGGATCCTCAATGACTGAGCCATTTAGTGTAAGATGGGAAAAGATCATAAGAAATTTGAATACAACTGGTCACAATACTACTACAATCAAACCTACATTAAAACAACATAACAACCCTCGACTGGATCCTCCATGCCCGAGTGTTTTAGCATAGTTTTTACAAAGAGATGAAAGAGGCTGACTTTTATTAATCTGAAAGTCTCAAATCCGATACATAACCAGAGAACAGTTATGGCGTCAAAACATTACAAAATAGGGAGCTCTGCTCAACCAGTTGAAGACCTTAACACAATATCAAAAATCCCTAGTTATACTCAGAACTATCCACAAGCACCAGGGGTGTGATCTGGCCACTGCATTCTCTGTCAGACTGTGAAGACATTCTTCTATCAGACGCGAGATCTGATTAGCATGGGATTCCAAGTAAATCCATCCATAGAGGTACCTCAGGCTGACAACTTTCACCTTTGCTTCAGGGCCTCCGTGCCTTCTATTTATGGAGTGAGCCCAGGTTTCAACTATCGGTTTGCATCCATTAACTGATATCTCGTCGGGATAGGGACTAGGATAGGTAACCAGGGGATGGTTGCTTGCTGTGATTAAATATGATGCTGAATGAGCATATGAATTCAAGGCCATGGGTCGGCACGAGATCTGTCACTGGGAAATTCCTACCATTTCCATTATCTCCGCTAAAATTTATCCATCCACCAATTTTGGGATATATTAAACTTCATAATGGAGATGACACCAAATTTTGTGCTTTAAGAGCCTTGGGTGCAAAGCAGAGGATGACTACCCTGTGACTTTGGCCTCACTCCAATATGACCTCGGGCTGTGACCTGATGCTTATCTCTAAAGGCGCTTCAGGATTTCTCTTTTTGGAGATCTTCACAACACCATACCATATAATTCCGGATATCCAAGTTGATGAAATTACCTTGCTCAGATAGACGGTCAGATCTTCTATGCATCCGACAACTGCGATTGATTCCTTGAAAACCGAGTCACCAATCATGCATTGGTTGCTTACCTTTATTCTTGGGCCCACCTCCTATGTGACCTTGGGCTGTGACCATGGGCCCAATTCCTGGGCTTTTCATGACTTCGTGTTTCAGGTGCTTTGATGTGACCCACTCCTGACTCACCTAATTTCTGAACTCCCAACCTATAGCCTAGGGAACGCTAGCTCCCTTCCTATGGACCCCTCCTATGTGACCTCCACTATGACCTGGGGCCCAACTTTCAAGCGTTTCGGGACTTCAAGTTTTGCGAAGTCTGAAGTTATCTTACCTCCTTCATTTTGATTCTTGATTCTCTGACTTCACCAGTGTCAGATCAATGGTCCACGACCTTCTGTAATCTGACAGTCCAGCTTTCTTCTTCACGGATTAGGACTTCACGTTTTAGGACTTGGGGTCATATTTTCTTGACTTTGATTTCGGGCCTTTTCTCTAGTTCTAGACCTCAAGCAACTTTGGGATTTCGAGCGCCCACGAGCCGCTAATCTGATTTTTTCAAGAATTTCAGTCGTTGAAGTTGATATCACCTGTTAGTTTGAATTTCAATCCCGAAATGGACTGCTCTAAACGTTGCACTTTGATTCTTCTTGTGCATGCCATGAACTTGCACAACCTACTTCCCTTGACAACTATATGTGATAACACCATGCATCAACCATGCATCAACCTGTAATCAACCTGTACCAAAAACAAGTGCATCAACCATGCACCAACCTATACCAAACAACCTGCAATCAACCTGTACCATAAACAAGTGCATCCAACCCTGTACCAAGTATGTACCAATCATGTGTCAACTACTCATCAACTATGACTCATCAATATGTACCAACATCATCAACTATACACCTCATGTAT
>SNQJ01S0010347.1:87958-102104 GCA_010110895.2 Picea sitchensis | reverse complement strand
AACGAAAAACTTTGATTTTAGGTAGTGGGTATGTTACAAACATTTTTCCAAGTTAGCACATAGCTTGTGTTGTCGTAGAGTGTGAAGGACCTGCTGAATATGTTGCAAGTGTTCCACTCAACTCTTGATGAAGATGAGGATATAATTCAGATATACCACCACAAAATAATTGGTGAAAGGTCGCAAGATATTGTCCATAAACCTCATGAAAGTGGTTGGGGTGTTTGTCAAACCAAAGGGCATGGACAACCATTCAAAAAGACCCTCTTTGGACTTGAAAGCAATCTTCCACACATCAATCTATTCTATTGGGACCTGGTGGTAGCCGAACTTCAGTTCAATCATACTAAAGTACTTGGCTCCCTTGAGCTGGTCAAGAAGGTCATCAATTTAGGGAATTGGGTACCAGTTCCTGACTGTGAATTTGTTTAGGGCCCTGTAATCAATGCATAGTCTCCAGGTCCCATATTTGTTCCGCACAAGTACAATTGGGCTTTCGCAAGGTGAGTATATTGGTTGTATGTGCACCTTTTTTAGTAGGTCTTGGATTTGGCACTTGATTTCCTCATTTTCCATAAGAGAGAGGCAATAGAATGTCCCATTGGGTAGAGGTGTGTTGAGGGTTAGATCAATTGAATACTTGACTTGACAGTGCAGAGGTACCCCAGTGGGTGAGGAGAATATATATTTGTGTTCCTCCATGACCTTGTCCACCTGATTTTGCTATGTGGAGAGGCCCTGAGCCGAGGCCATGGATGTGGTCATGACCTTCTGTTCACTTTGAGAGTGAATCATAAAGAATATAAATTTCCTAGTCTGTGAGATGACCTTCCTGCATTGCTTAGTGGAGATCAAAGAAATGGCGGTATATGTAGCCACCTCTGGTATCCTATACAATTGTCTACCCAAATTAATAACAACACTATGAGGTCTAGACTCATATACAACATGATATTTCCACAAGTAAGGTTGGCCTAAAATAACATCACAGACTTCAAGGAGGGAAATATCACACAATACCTCATTATTGAAGGGATTGATGTTGTAGGGAAGGCGACATTGTTGGCTCACGCAAAGATCTCTCCCTTGACAGAGCCACCTAGTGGTGTAATGTTGCGGATGTGGTGTTGTCGGCAAGCCCAACCACTTGGTGAAATCTGCTGAGATGAGGTTCTTTTGACTTCCACTATCGACAATAAAGTGCAACGGAGCACCCTTCACCCACATCTCCTAGTGGAAAAGGTGTTCACCTTCCTTCTGTTCTTCTGGTTCACTTGGTTGGACCTTTGTGGTAGCGATGGTGGCACTGGGTTCCACATTAATGATCTGCTTCCCCTTGTCTGGTTCATATTCTGAGTCAAAACCTACATTTGAATCTGAGGCTTTCATCTTGGCCACCAACGACTATTTTGAGTAGCATTAATCGGTGTTATTCCAAGGAATTTTATGGAATTCACACCACTTTCCAGTGCCTTTCTTCATCTTCCCATTACCCTTCTTTGTTGACAACTTAGACTGGTTGTCTTGTAGTGGTCCACCCTTGATATGTCCCTTGTTTGGTTGTCATGCGGTGGTCCATCCTTTCTCTTGCTGTATCGTGGTCCATTTTGTATACTGATCATCGTAGCTGCCAACAGAGTAATATTTTTCCTTAATAGCATGCCTAAAATAACCCCAAGTGGGTACGACTACAAATAGTGTGGATTCCTCCTTGGCCTTTTGCTCACAGTAAGTATCCCACCATTCCTTAATAGGGGGGACAACCTTAAGGAGTGCACATGTGATCTTTTCTCTATCGAAAAAATTATGGACAGAAAAATACCCTTCGAGYAGATTCAACCRTTTATCTAGGGCATATGCATCTATCTGACCTTCAAATATAGTGATATCAAAACTAAATTGTACCTTGAAGGGGGAGGTGCCTCCAAAGTGGTTTCTTGTCGAAGATGTGTTAGTTGTTGGTAGTCATCGAAGGATCTGGGAAAAATGATCCATCATCTCGTTCCTTTTTCACGCGAGGGATTCCTCGAGCAAGAGTTTAATAGGATCTCATGCTCCATCATCTCTCTTTTCTTCTGCCATGTGAGGCCTTCGGGGTCAGTGAGGACGGTCATGTAAAGGCTCAAATAGTTCGAGTCCCAACTCCTTATACCCTGACCTTGTTGGGAACATGCATAGAGAAATAAATAAAGAGTAGACCACTCCGATACCACTGATATAAATTTATAAATGGAATGAAATGAAGTATAGAGTTATATAAAAAACATAGAGATATGGTGAAAATTGACTTCTATTAATAAATGAAATGTGTTGAACTGTAAAAATGCAGAATGAAACAAACTTGATCGAATGGTGGTAGTTTATCTCTGAGAAAAGATGTGATGGCTACGTGCATTCACTAGAGTGCCTTCCAATGAGGCCTAAAGGCCCTTTTTATCATATAGAAGCAATGAGGAAACCCTAAATATCCAGAAAAACCAACCCTAGGAGACAAAACGCCAAAAGGATTGTGGGCCCCGATGGGGTTAGTTGGTATGCCAACTTCTCGAGGTCGTAGATTTTGCATACAATCTCTATTTTTTATGCTTGATATCCCATTGGAAAGGTATATCCGAGAAGTACACATTCTAATTGGCCTAGACTATGCCTTTGGCGATCGTCTGGGCGTTGTCGCGCCCAAAAAACATTGTTTAAGGCCTCAAAATGGCCCTGAAAGTTCAATATACTCTTCCTCAACTGTAGATAAAGATATTGATGATTGTTTATTTCTTAGCCATGATACTAAACACTCACCCAAGTAGAACGTTTCTCCACTGGTGCTTTGTCGGTCATCAATGCAACATGCCCAATCTGCATCTGTGTAGGCAATAAGTGATAGATCCTTTCCTTTTGGATACCATAATCCAAACTCTTCTGTTCCTTTGAGATATCTGAAAATCCTCTTCACTGCTAAGACATGTGATTCCTTTGGTGCTTCTTGAAATTGTGCCACCTGTCCAATTTCCTGCATTACATCTGGTCTGGATGTTGTCACATATAGTAAGCTACCAATCATTGACTCGTATTGCCTTTGGTATGTAGTCTTTGAATCATCATCTTTTCTCAATTTACAACTGGTTTGCATAGGAGTGGTAATTGGTTTGCAATCTTCCATTTCAAACCTCTTTAGCATTTCTCTGATATACTTAGTTTGAGAAATAAAAATTCATTGGTTTCTTTGATGTATCTGAAGACACAAAAAGAAGGATAGTTCTTCGAGTAATGAAATTTCAAATTCATTTGCATATCCTTTGCATATTTATGGATTAACCTATCATCATTGCTACCAAAAATAATATCATCAACATAAACTTCAATTAATAAAATACTATATTGAGTTACCTTGATGTAGAGGTTGTTTTTTGCACTTCCTTTTCTGAATACTGACAGTTATAGATATTTATCCAGTCTAGAGTACCATGATCTAGGAGCCCGTTTTAGACCATACAAGGCCTTCTTCAATTTGCACACATAATCTGCGTTCTCTAACAATTGAAATCCTTCTGTCTGTTCAATGCAAACTTCTTCTTCAAGTTCCTCGTTTAGAAAAGTTGATTTCACATCCATCTGATACACTTTAATATTCTTGGAGCATGCATAAGCTAAGAGAAATCACATTTCTTCCATTATGGAAACTAGGGAAAATGTCTCTTCAAAGTTGATTCCTTCAACCTGTGTGTATCATTTACATACCAATCTAGCTTTGTTCCTTGTAACATGTCCATATTCCATCAATATATTTATGAAACCCCACTTTGTGCATGCTCTCGTCCACTGTCATATATCTGTCCAAACCCGTTAAGTGTTCTTATGAATCCATCTCTGTCCATATTGTCCAAGACTCTACTGCACAAATGTCCATAATGTTGACCCATTTATCACTATACTATCATGAATTCTTCACTACTACAACTGATTAATCTATCAAACTGTACTTCTGCTAACTAGATTCTCTGGATCCGTCTACTCAAACTCTACAAGCTTCTCGAAGGATGGTTCTTTGGTCTGTCACAACTATCGCATAGTCTCCCCCTGTCTAATATTCATATTACCTGGGAGTCTCTAAGCTGAATGGCTCAGAATAATTCATGCTCTGATGTGTATTCATCATCATATTCATTGTTAGATTCATTATCTCTCTAAGATTTGACTTATTTCTTTTTGTTTGTGGATTCATCTTTCACTACAATGCCTGAAAGTAAAATCTCTTGAACATGTTCCTTATTTACTTGACCTTATTTTCTTTTAGTTATTTTCCAAACCTTTCTGTATCTGACATCTTTATTTTTCTTTGTAGATTTGTCTTCATCTCATTTTATTGCCAATCTTGCGATCTCTGGGACCTGGTCTTTGTTCATCTGTTCTTCATGTTTTCTTATCCATACTTTCTTATATCTGATATCAATGTTCTCTTTCATGGAAGTATCGATCATGCTTCTACAATCATGAGCTATGTGTCCATAGTTATGACATTTGTAACACTCAATGTTACCTGGGGCCACATAAGCATTTCTTACTTGAACATTTCTTTTATAATCCCTGTAATCTGCAACCTTCTGTCCAAAATTAGTACAATAAAAACAATGACCATAAAAGAAATTTGCATACCTGGGAGTGAATGATCTTCTTTGTGGTGTAGTCATGATCATGATTGAAGCTTCTTTGTGTATTGAACATGGATGGTCTTCTTGAAGATGTATCTTCAACAGTTTTCTTAGATTTTGATTGACCATGATTCCTTCCTTTGAATATTTCTTCATAACTCTTTCTATTTTCTTCATTCTTCTTTTCTAGCAACCTAGAGTTCTTCTCTTCATTCTCTATAACTGATGTGGATGTTTATGTCTCTTCAACATTCTTGTTGAGCTTGACAATTTTACTTCTCAATGTGACAACTTCTTCTTCAAGCTTCTCAACCTCTTCTTCTTTCTTCATTATGTGAGACTTCATGACTTCTTCTGTTCTTTTCGATTCTTCAAGCTGGATTTTTAATGTGATTATTTCTTCTTCAAGTCCTTTCTCTTCTTGACCAAACTCTACCTCAAACTGGTTTAAATCGATAGTTCTTTCCTTAAGATGGTATGTCAACATCTTCTCTCTCATTTCTTCTTCTTCCTTTTGTGCTACTATGTTGGATTCCAAATACTACTTTTGATATTCAATATTTTCTTTGATCTTTCTGGCCTCTTTTAGCTGAGTTCTTAAGTTCTCAATGACCTGTTGGGATTCTTCAAAAATGTGAACACTTTCCTTTTGTTTCATCAATTCTTTCTTGAGTGACTTGTTTTCTTTTCTTTCTTTTCTTAGTTCATCTAAAACACTAATCAATTATGCTTCATAATTGTATTATTTTTCAATTAGTTTTTCTGTCTCATTTCCTTCATGGCATTTTGTTTCAAGATGTCCACGTTTTTCACAATTAAAGCAAAAAAACATACCTTTATTGATTATGTACTCTTCATATTCTCAATCTGTTTGACATGGTGAGCATATTTCTTCTTGATCTGTACCTGCATCTTCTTTGGAATTTTCTGAATTTGCAATGGGTGAAGAATATATGTCATATAACTTATCCCAAAGTTATTTGGCTGATGAACATTTACCAACATTTTCTCTTACCAGATTAGGTAATCCTTCTCAGATGAAATCCATTGCTATTTTGTGATTCTTCTTCAATTCCTTCTTGGTTGTAGTCTTTTCCCTTTTTGAACTATCATATCCTGTAACAACTGATAGCCAAATATAATTCCCTTGTGCCTGCAAAAATACTTTCATGCTTCTGCTCCATATCTCATACTTTAACCCATTCTGACCATTAAATAGTGGTACTCCATTCTCAGAATAATCCATGATTTCCTTCCAGTGGTTAAACTGATTTATGAAGGAACCGACTTTGATTCCAATTGTTGGATTACTGAGAAGGGGGTGAGGGAGGGGGGTGGCGGCGGCAGGGTGAATTAGTAATAGAGAAATTTAATCATTTTAACCATAAAATGCAAGTGTTATATCAATGTAGCATTATTATCCAATAGCTGCAAAGTACAGAAACAATGAACAAATGAACAATCATACACATACACAGTACACCGGTGTTTTTGCGTGGAAACCCAAAGGAAGAGAAAACCACTGAATGTTTTTTCTTATATGTCTTTAAGAATTACATTCATTGGAAGAACCAACTTCCTTTTTTTTCTAGCTGCAACTGGAAGGAGGCTCCAACCCCCTAGTTTATCAAGCTACAACATGAGGGAAGATTCAACTCCCCAATTCTCTGGCTACAACCAGAAGGAGGCTACAACCCCCTATATTCTCCGGCTACAACCGGAAGGTGGCTACAACCACATGCCATTTCCCTGTCCAACCAGCCTGACATAGAAGTAGAATGATGGAACCACTGTCACACTATCACTGTGAGATATAATGTTGTAAACTTGTACCAATCAACTTGTCCCAAACAATCTGTAACAACCTTTATCAAACAACATGTAATCAACCTGTACCATAAACAAGTGCATCAACCATGCACCAACCTGTGCCTCAACCTGTACCATAAACAAGTGCATCAACCATGCACCAAACCTGTACAAATAACCTGTCAAAAAAACCTATCCAAACAACCTATCACAACAACCTGTCTCATCAATCTTATCAACCAAATTATATCTACTCACCAAGATCAATCACAAAGACAACTCTAAAAAATCTGCATCACAACAACTCATAATTATCACCAAGATCAATATATTCTTCTAACAATATGCCAAGACAAGTATGGTACATCATCCATAAACCATGTGTCAAAAATACTACTAACAAGTGCCTCCAACCATGTACCAATCATGCATCAACTGCACATCAACTATGACTCATCAAGATGTACCAACATCATCAACTATACACCTCATGTATGTGCCAATTCATCAACTATTTGTCTCAACCATGTACCCAACATGTACCTCAACCATATACCAAATACATATACCAATATAACCATCAAAATTTATCTAACAATTCATCACTCTATCCATAAACCCAATACCATAAACCATTAGATCAAACCATGTGCCACAACCTCACTATTATACAATCTCTATCTATAACATACCTCAACCAAAATCCCCCATCAATTTCATCATCCAAATCTGATTTGTAACTCTATAAAAGACCTGGTGTATATGATCACATGCCTGCAAACCTTCCTTAACTTTAACAACAAGAGACTAGCATTTTCATCAAACTTTGCTTTAGTCTCACATGACTAATTTTGGATTAGTCAACAACCCTAACTTGAAATAATCATAACTATGTACCTGTAATGAATAAAGAACTGAAAATAGTACAAAATGTTCTTTAGTGTCTTTTATGCAATTCCTCCAGGTTTCACTACTTGAAATCTCTCAAAAAAGGAGTTATAGAAAAAATGGCATACCTTGTTGAATTATGACTTTTTCTAGAGAGTGAACTTGTAGAGTGTGTCCCACACATAATATTTGTTGTATGGATATGAAAAGGGTACAAATAATACTACAAAATTTACTCTAACCAATACATTTGGTATTACTGAATTTGGATCTGTTATGAAAAAGTTATGATGTTTTTACCTAAAACACTTGTTTTAGACTAGTTTCAGGACTAGCCACAAACCCTATTTTCGATGGAGTGTAAATCCAAAAATACAACGATCCAGAAGATGAAAATTTTATCACAACTACTTAGATATGTTTCCTCAACGACCTCGATATTTTGTGGTCTGAATCATTCTAGAACCACATATTAATCATTAAGACAAGTAGGAATTAATCATTCCAACACCCTCATAATGAGTACTTGTCTCAATCTTTGTTGGGTAATGTATTCATCAACATCTTAAACTTTTTGAAAATCTTGTGGGCTTCGAATTCCATCAGGTTGTCACCTATTCCTTCAAAAGGTATAGTCTCCTAGTTGTAATCCAAGTTTTCCAACATTTTTGGACACCATTATCACTTGCAATGTCTCATAACCCTCGTAAACGTAGATGCCGAACTTTCTTGGATCCATCCCGAGCTATCTCGATACAAGCCCTACATGCTTATATCACAACCCTAATGAGGCATAGTTTCTACGATATGAAAATGCCCTCTGTTGCACCTTTGATTTTGGAGATTCATAATCATTTACAAACAAAGGATAAAATCGAGAATACTTTTAATAATTTAAAAAATTATATGCTACTAATTAATATGGCTTCCCATTTTCATTCCACATCACCATGATGCCTTTGAGACCTAGCCTAAGCTCCTAGTTGTAAAACTTGTTGTATTCTAGCATGTTACCCTTCGTCTTATTGGCCTCAACGATAAACAAAAAAGGCATAACCATGAAGATCTCGGTGGAAATTATAACATGGATTTCAAGCTTGCAGTCCCCGATTCTCAAACCCTGAACAATATTGCAAACTAACGATGATAATCATGGCTTCCACTGTTGATTACTTATCAGTGACGATATCCTATTTGGTGAGGGAATCCTTGAGTGTGAAACCAAAGTAAAAAAACTCTTGTCATGTTCTTGAGAGGATTCCAACCTAGAATGTGACATCAATGTTGGCCTCAAGAAATACTCGACCAATGCTTCTCTTCAATAAATTATGATCTTCGATAACATAATTTTCTTTCTGAATGTTTCTGAGAGAGGCCATAGAAATTAGGGTCTCATGTTTCCACTCGCGCTCATGGCTTCATCTAAATATGTGATTCCCTTCTATCAACAATATTATGCTCATGAACAAGAAGTCCACCATCTCTAAAGTTGGTGCGAAGCCTCCGAGGAGGACGATGATGGCCCAAATGTAGGCCAAGGTTTAGATCATGTTGGTATCTTTTTCCCGAAGGAAAAGTTGAGTACGTTTCTTCTCGAGAGATGTCTCCTTCTTAATGCAACTCTTGGGACCTTTGGGTAGTGAATAGATTGTTATATGGATGTGGATGCTTGATGGTTCTTCCTTGTTCATGTTTTTTATAATAGGATCAACATCTATAACCGATGATTGCATTGGGCACTATCGAGTGTAGGTCCTTTCTTCTTTAAAATCATCTCAGGGCAAAACTGTAACAATTAAAGGAGACAAAAACTCCTCATGATCACACTTCAACACCAAACATCCACAAACAGGAGAGAGAATGAATGATATAAACTAGAAATGTGTGTTAATGTAAAATAATGAAGGTTTATTTATAGAATGAAATAGGTCGAGTGATAGCTGTCACAGTTGGGTAGATAAAATCACCTACGTGAGATTACAACTCACAAAGATAATCTGCATTGTAACTCTAACACCCCCCCCATAAGAAAAACATAGGGAGAAAAAAAAAAGAATGAGTCCTGAAAATAAGGATTAATAAGGTACCCCTATACAATTCTCATAAATGGAGCAACGGAGAAAAAAACGTAGGAAAAAACTCCTCCCAAAAAGAGGGAATACATCATAAAAATGAAAAAGTGAAAAATTGAAGGTAGGAGGACTCAATATGACCCCCCAAGGACAACTTCCTTCACCCCAAGCATCGATCGTAACTGAAGAAAATGAGGGGATTCCAAAGGTTTAGTGAAGATGTCAGCAACCTCCTCTTTAGTAGGAAAGTACTCCAAGCGAATAACAACATCCTAGATGAATTGTCGAATGAAGTGCATGTGAATCTCATTGTGCTTGGTCCTTTGATGCTCAACTGGGTTGCAAGAGATGTGGATGGAGCTTTGATTATTACACAAAAGAGCAATGGGATGATCCCGTGAAATTCCAAACGCTGTCAATAGTTGTCAAAGCCAAAGGACTTCTTGACTAACAAGAACAACATCATGATACACAACCTCTACGAGTGATAATGCAATTGTTGATTTATTTTTACAAGAACATGCAACAAGAGTAGAACCAAGGCGATAAACAAATATTGAAGTGGGCTTCCAGTCATCAATGGAACCGTCCCATTCATAATATATGAAACCAACAAGATCAGAAGTACCAATGGTATTCATCTAGTAGTCCCCTTAATATACCTAAGAATGCACTTAGATACCTTCCACTGACTCATGAGGATCGAGAACCGAAATATAAGTCCAACTACAAAGGAGATGTCAGGACATGTATGCATAAAATATAGTAGACTCCCAACTATTTGTTGATACAACAATGGATTCATTGATCCAGATTTATAAATGGAACGAGATGAAATACAGAGTTATAACAAAAACATAGAGATACAGTGAAACTTGACTTCTAATAATAAATGAAATGCGATGAATTGTAAAAATGCAGAATGAAACAAACTTGCTTGAATGGTGGTAACTTATCTTTGAGAAGAGATATGATGACTACATACATTCACCAGAGTGCCTTACAATGAGGCCGTAAGGCCTTTTTATCATAAATAAGAAACAAGGAAACCCTAAACAACCAAAAAACCTAACCCTAGGATATGAAACACCAAAAGGATTGTGGGCCTCGATGGGGTTAGTTGGTATGCCAACTTCCCGGGGTTGTAACTTTTTCATACGATCTCTATTTGGCATGCTTGATAGCCCATTGGAAAGGTATAGTAGAGAAGTACACATTTTGGTTGACCCAAAATTTTCCTTTGGAGATTATTCTAGAAAACATTGTTTAAGACATCAAAATGGCCCTGGAAGTTTAGGACCCAAAAAAGTGTAGAAAAAATGCCAAAATGGAAAACTCTGCTTTGAGCCAGTGGAATAGGTGGGTGGCCACCGATATCCACATGGATCAATCCTCTCCCATTAGGAAGAAATGGTCTCCATTGTGTTGAGTGCCCCAATAAAATGGGGAGACTTCTGCTGAACTTGGCCCCGGGTGAGCCTCTTTCCTTGGTGTAGGAGCTACCTTGCTTTGACAACCTGATAAAGTTGGATCCTCTGTTGGTGAGTGCCCTTAACCTATGTGGTCCATGATCCGATCAATAGTTTCTTGTTCCATGCATTCAGGGTTGATCTATGTCAGTTTCAACTGCTCTTTTATCTATGATGTGTCCAATAATGGTGGAAAGTATGGCCAAAGGAGGTCCACATTGAACACTGGGTGCAAGCCAAGGAAAGGGGGAATACTTAGATCAAAATCATTGTTATCCACAACCTTGGTGATGGTGTAAGGACCATAAAATAGTGGATGAACCTTCTGATGGGGTCCTATAAGGCACTCCTTCTGCAAATGCAACCAAACCTTTTCTCCCATTTGAAACTTGTGTGGCACCCAATGTTGATCGTGGTACTACTTGTACTTAGCATTGGATTTATGAAAAATATCATGAACCTATTGGTGGATGTGATGAATCCATTCAATAAAATTACTGGCTTTGTCAGCCTCATATTGAACATGGGAAGATGTTGCGTATGTGGTCGCAAGGGGCAATGCAACATGAATGGGACCCAATGATTGAAATCCTAGCCCCACCTAGACGGGGTTGTGGCCAGTCGAGCTATGGAGAGCTCTATTATAGCTATTCTAAAAATAGGGGAGACTCTCATCCCATGTGTGTGGATGTTTAGAGTTGTACATGCGCAAGGTATGCATGATCATCCTGTTGACGACCTTTGTCTAGCCATCAGTTTGGGGGTGGAAGATAATGGATTTGGTTAGCTTGGTATCCAATATTGACCAGAGGCTCGAACAAAATGTGCTTAGGAACTCGTTATCCGGATTTGAGATGATAGTCTATGGTATCCCAAAATGCACCCACACTCATTGAAAGAAGAGCTTGGCAGTGGCCTACATTGTGATACTCTTCTTGGAGGCTGTTAGAATGAACATCTTAGAAAATCTATCAACCACCACAAAACCACATTCATTACCCTACTTGGTTGAAGGAAGGCCAGACATGTAGTCCATCGAGATGGATTCTCAGAGCCTATCAGTAGAGGGGAGAGGTGTGTACAGGCCTTTCTCCTTAATGGATGGCTTGGAAATAAGACAAGCAGTGAAANACCTTTGTCTAGCCATCAGTTCTGGGGTGGAAGATAATGGATTTGGTTAGCTTGGTATCCAATATTGACCAGAGGCTCGAACAAAATGTGCTTAGGAACTCGTTATCCGGATTTGAGATGATAGTCTATGGTATCCCAAAATGTACCCACACTCATTGAAAGAAGAGCTTGGCAGTGGCCTACATTGTGATACTCTTCTTGGAGGCTGTTAGAATGAACATCTTAGAAAATCTATCAACCACCACAAAAACACATTCATTACCCTACTTGGTTGAAGGAAGGCCAGACATGTAGTCCATCGAGATGGATTCTCAGAGCCTATCAGTAGAGGGGAGAGGTGTGTACAGGCCTTTCTCCTTAATGGATGGCTTGGAAATAAGACAAGCAGTGAAAGACCAAATGAACTTTTCAAATTCTTGTCAAAGCTTCAACCAATATAAGTGCTTCTGCAACACTGCCACTATCTTTTCCACACCAAAGTGTCCTTCCATTCAACTGTATTGATATTCCCAAATTAGATTCACCCACTCATTTGAAGGAACACAGAGATGGCCCAAATGGAATAACAGTCTATCGTGAATATGAAATTCAGTGACGGGCATGCCTGTGTGTTGGCATGTTCTACAAGCAGCGTATGCTTGTCATTGATGGAAAGTACAACAACGATGATGGCTTGAGTATAGGAAGGATGTAACAGACGGGCACCAGAAGTATTTTGAGAAGACACTGCAGAGAAAGCTCGATAAGATCAGAAGATATAGTGTTGTATGTGCTTGTCACTGATGGCAAGATCAAAGTATGCAGCGAAGGCAAAAAAAGGACAAAGTAAGCTCAGGAGGAATTAGCGCAGAGTCGAACACAGTGCCTAAGCTCGGGAGGAGAAGCGTCAGTGATCGTTGGATCCCATTTAATTTCCTGAAAGAAGGAGGACCGTCATATCAGATTGTAGACAAGAAGAACGCACAGAAGAGAAGGACAGATCTCAAGTGTCAGATCTGAGCATAAGTTTCGACCATCTTTGGATCAAGAAGAACCTGCACGTTCTTTAAAGTGCTCTATCCTTCCAACTCGCGAAATGCGAAATGGACAAATGACCTGAAACGTTGGATCCAGGATTGATCAGGGACAGATGCGTGGTGAAAGATCATAGCACCACAAAGACTCCATTTCAGAGTTTCGTAGATCAGGAAATCCAAATGAAAGAGGTTCAAATTTGCGATATGCGAAATCGCGAAACAATCTCGGAGTCTCGGCTATCGTGACTTGGAGTGGTGAGACCCTTCATCACAGGAATTGTGAGATGCGAATTCATGATGAGATATGGACCATCAATACACCAAGATTCTAGACCGTTGATCTAAGATCCATCTCGGAGTCTCGCCTATCGCGACTTGGAGTGACGATAACCTTCATCTAAGGAATTGCGAGATGTGAATTCACGATGAGATCTGGACTGTCAATACACCAAGATTCTGGACCATTGATATAAGTTCCATCTCAGAGTCTCACCTATCACGACTTAGAGTGACGAGAACCTCCATCTAAGGAATTGCGAGATGCGAATTCACGATGAGATCTGGACCGTTGATCTAAGCTCCATCTCAGAGTCTCGCCTATCACGACTTGGAGTGACAAGAACCTCCATCTAAGGAACAACAGGATGCGAATTCACGATGAGATCTGGATCGTCAATTCATCGAGATCGTGGACCGTCGATCAGGGTCGATGAAGGTCATAAGTTCGTGAAAATATCGAAAAGGTGAAATGGATGTAGCCTGTGGTCACATCGGTGGAAGATGGGGGAAGGAGTTAGTGAAGAAAAGATCCTTTTCAGAGTTTCGGGGATCGTGACTGGGAGTGTCGAGACACTTGGTCACACGAATGTCGAATTGCCAAATGTCGAAATGCCAAAATAAATGCAAGATCACATGAAGTCAATCCAATGGTGCAGGGGATTTTGGGCACGATCGGAGGGCTAATGTTTCTCCTTGTAGTCTAACTGTTGGAAACCATTGATGGTCTCTGCCAAAGGAGTTGAAGAGACCTCTGTGTGATTGCCAGAGGAACTGGAGGGTCTACAAGCTTCTTCCAGTGAATGAAGATGGTTCTTAGAGGGACTGACAAGTGGATGAGC
>SNQJ01S0010347.1:65995-85331 GCA_010110895.2 Picea sitchensis | reverse complement strand
GATGTAGAAGCATTGCGCATATTGAATGCACAAGGTGCACAGAAGCTATAAGAACAAGACACATAGGTGATTAGGTTGTTGTTGCTGAGGTGAAGTAATGCATGTGTGAGGAAGTAAAGAGGTGGTGCAGCAGCTGAAATGGATAGGAAACAAAAGGTGCATTGAATGGGAATGGCACATAGAGCACAAAAGGCAGAAGAAAAGAATGGGCAGTGGATGCATGTTGGAAGACAGTGAGGAAGATTGAGTAGCAAAATCTTGCAGAACACTGATGAGAATGGTAAGCTGTTATTGAACACAATATCACTGTAATTGGTTTCGGTATTTCATATTCATATTTTAGGGTGGTTGGGAGGTGTTAGGGAGGACTGGTGTCCTCAGAGGTTCAATTGGGTTCTTGAACACAAGGAGTTGTAGCTTCCTTCTAGTTGATGCTAGAGAAACCAGGGAGTTGGTGCTTCCTTCTAGTTGGTGTTAGAGAAACCAGGGAGTTGGTGCTTCCTTCTAGTGGGTGCTAGAGAAAACAGAGAGTTGGTGCTCTCAGCAAGTTGCAACTTGCAAAACAGAGGTTGTAGCCTCACATTGAGTTGGTGCTCAATTATAGATGATGTACAAAACTTAAAAGACTGCCTATCATTTCGAAGAAGAAGATGTTTTCTCCATTTATGGGTTTCCTCGTGAAAATTTGTCTATGTGTATATCTTATGTGTGACTGATGCTCATTATTTTATTGTCCATATGTTGTATAATGTTGATGATCACTTGAAGAAAGATTAAGAATGTATTAATAGACTTAAAATTGTTTAAGCACAATAACAACTGATTCACCCCCCCTCTCAGTTGTCTTAGTAATTTCAACACTGTGCCCAACATCTAGTAAGTGGTAGTGAAGTCAGGATCACTCTCATAGAGTTAGGGTCACCCTGAGGCCTCATGTCCACAGGAGTGGAGCATTGTGGTTAATGTTGCAACTGGGGGTCAACTGAGGCAGTCAACAACGTGATTGGTGCTCCATGTCTTATATTTAATGTTGATATGAAATTGTTGCAAGTATGTGCACCACTTTTGATGGCGGTCATTTTGCAATTTTCCTTGTGTCTGCATGAACTGCAGAGGCGTGTGATCAGTGTGGATGACTCTCTCCTTCATGAGAATGTAATGCTTCCATTGGTGGTGTTGTTATTGAGTTTATGTTTTAAGGCTATAAAACATACCGTCAAGGCATCCGTAAATGATTTAAAAGGAATGATTTAGAAATAATAATTTAAAAGAAGGTAAAGGCAAAATCAGTTTCTCAACTATCTTTGTCTTGCTTCTTGTTGTTCTTGGATGCTAATGTCATGCTCAATAGCAGCCCATGACCGTTCTAGTTCTACCCGATTGGTTGTTGTCTGTAAAATTGTGTTAAATAGGTTTAAAGCGATGCTAGTTTGATCTTGGAGTCCGGGTTCAATGTTGGGTTGTCTAGCACTTGGAAAAGTCATGGAGGATAAATCTTTATTTATTTATAAAAAAGGTTTTAATCAATTTGTTACTTCAGATTTCCAGAGATGAGATCAAGGAAAATAATTTTAAAATCTAAAACAGTAATGTAAACACATTCAAGGTCGTTTCTAATTTTTGTAACAATTTCGAGAATTGTAAACAACAAATAAACACTACAGAGAAATACAAGGCTTTAATCAAGAAAGAATATTATATTTCTATAGACAATAATGAAAGAAAAGATGAAGTTTCTAACAAGGGTTAAGTATTAAGGAACAAAAGCTTCATAGGTCTTGAAACTACTAAAAGCGATTTCAGAGGAAAAACTGTAAATCATTTGACATCCAAACCAATCTAAAATATAAATCAATGATATATATAGCTTCAAATTGATTTACTTGTTAGATATAACATTAAAAGGAAAAATTCAACAGAGTATGATAAACAGGGAGAAGACACATAGTTACAAAATTGCAGGATCCAGAATCTCGTTTGCGATTTATATTCTGATGTATTTCAAAACTGATATTACAAAAATGGCTCTTTCCAAAATTTCTGAAGCCCTTTCTCAGCTTCTAGAAACTATATTTATACATTTTCATCAAAGTTTATCGTTGGTCATTAACCAACTTCCTAATATTACGGTTACATAAAAATAACGTCAACCGTTTACAATTTCTTTTAAATTTCTAATAATAAAAACAATTAAAAAAGGTTTCAAGCTTGCGTTGACCAACTTTCTTTTTCTGCATCAACACACTGAACACATTTCCCCAAAAAATTTACTAAGATCTTGGGAGCTTCAGGTATCTCATTTTCTTCAAATGAGAAAAATCTCCTCTGTAATTCGGACAACTGACTTTCTATCATTCTTTCTGTAAATTTAACAGTTTTCAACTTTAAACTTGAATTCACCATCCACTTGTTGATCTCTATGATGTTGATCAATTTGATATTTGAAATCTCTGTTTTCTTTTCTTCCAACTCTTCTCTAAACTTCAGCGTGTGTTTCGCAATATTGACTTCGCCTAACAATCCAGAACAATCATTTGTTCCGATATTTAATGAATCTTTTTCAAAGAGATCAAAGATTCCTTGGCAATCTTTATTAACTTCTCTTGTAATTCGTTTATATTCATCCAGCTTTGTTTCCCATACTTTAATCATTATATCCCCTTTAACCTGTTCAGAAATAGATAATTTCTGAGGCTTTCCAATTTCTTCCTTTGATGAGAAAGCCATTGCTTTCTGAAAAGTTGTCCTAGCTGCTTTCGCCTCTCTTTCTTTCTGGAACACATTTTCCAAAGACTTATTTGATTCCTGAAAATAATTCTGGATTACTTCTAGATTCAAGAATACTTTTTGTTGTTCCTCCTCTATTCTTGCATATATCTTCGATGCCTGTGTCCTGAAATTTTCAAGTTCAACTACCTGGTTAGTAATAGAAATAATCTTGTCTTGCAACTGTTTGTTTTCTTCTCCCAGATTTTGAACCTGTTCCTGTGTGACCTGTATCAAGTGTTTTGCCTCATCCAAATCTTTATTCAATTTTTGGATTTCTTTCATATCTTTGAGTCTAGCTTGTTCTAGACCCTTCTGTATTCCCCAACTAATATTTCTTTCATTTTCTTTTAGCGTGTCTTGCAACTGGATTATTGTTTGATCCTTCTGTTCAAACATAGTTGTTAAATTACCTACAGAATACATGTTTGTTGATGCTATTTCACCCATTGTTCCTACTAATTCTGTAGCGAACTCTCCATCCTTGAGTTTATTTCCATCTATGATAACTTTATGCCTCTTAATCGTTCCTTCTCCTCTTGGATGAATTTCTTGTTTTAAGACTGCTCTTCGCTTTTTGCTGAAAAAGTAATCCGATGGGGGGATTTCATCTCTTGAAATCGGCTCTAGGTCACTGACATATAAAACTCCTTCATGAGGGGTTCCAAAAGTCGATTGTATTGGAGTTAAAGAGGTGATTGGACTACCAAGTTCAGTTGAAGCTGGTCCTCCTATCTTTTCTGGAACATTGTCAAGAATTATTGGATTTGTTTCCAGTCCTTTTCCTTTATCCATTCCTGCTTCTTTTGTTTGAGAACCCTCCACATCTTGGGAAGGTATCTCAGTATTTTTCAACTTACCTTTGTCATTTGGTTTACCCTAAGTATTAGTTTCAAACCCTGGAGGGGTTTCTTCCTATTCTGGCAATGGGGTCGAAATTTCACCCTGTAAAATCTTCGGCAGACAGCTTCGCCTATGGCTTTGAAAAGATGCAAACCCAGCCTGTGAATTAGGTGGCAAGGCTTGGACTCTGTTATGCACTTCCTCATAAGACTTAACATCTTTAAAAATATCATCATAAACAAAAACTTCCTGTTCATATGCCTTTAAATTGCAATGTATGTAATGCCTACTTATTATTTGGTAGGGGTCATATTTTCTGTGTTCAATATTTACTAGCTTCACTTCTTCCAATGACTCGGCCTCTACCTTAGTATGTCCTAAATTTGATAAAGTAAATTTCCTGACATGAACGGGGAAAGATGGTCATGCTTTTAATTCCAACCCAATACCACCCTTGGCTAACTAATGAGCTACTTCTCTGCATATCAATCTGTCTGGTAAGAATTTCGGGAGTGCGTGAGGAGGAATGGAATAGCCATAGACCCTAACATATGAAAAAATTTCCTCAATAAACAAATCGGCAACAGATTTAAGACTTTCTATGACTGTATTAGAAATGTGAGGGGGTTCGCATCCAAAAAATAATTTGTGCATAGGAATAATGACAAAATGACAAACTTCGTAAAATGCTTCTTTAGCATTTTCTTCCCAGAGGGTTGAGTGGTATTTATGAACAGGCTCTGGGTAGGAAACACTCCAACTCCAATTCATTAATGGAAATGGGGTCATAAAACAAATCACATCCATAATATATTCAGACATATAAAAAGACATTGGTTGTCCCTTTGACTCGGCTGCTTTATAATTTAAAATTTCTTGTGTTAGGTTATCCGATAAAATTTTATGCTAGTTAAAACCATTTCCATTTCCAACTTCTTCTAAGAAGGGTACCCAGTCTACATGAAAGTGATAGGGATATTTTCTCCCGAAAAGTCTGCATAACATCATGGCTACATAAACCATATATTCGTTTAAGGAAGATGTAGCATAAATCCCATGAGTATCAGCCCTAAACTTTGCTTCAGACCTTGCCCATCCTTTAATCATGTCGGGGTATGTCTGGTCTACCTCAATACATTCTTTTCTCTGAAATTCAGCTAAAAATTCGGCATTAAAAGTGTGTTTATAATTCGGCGATAGTTTATACATTACTTGAATGTGCTCAGGCTGAAATGAGTTGATGATAGCTCCTTGCTCGTTCTGAATACTTCTTGTTGGGATATCTACCTTATCCAGAGCCCAGCCAACCATATCAGTATATGCAACCAGCCTTGGACGCGCAACAACCTTATGAAGTTCAGACTCAACAACGTCCCATAGATGATTTTCAGAATCAAGGTCTGCATACTTTAACTCATCCTCCAGCAATTCAGAGATTTGAGTCCATGCTTTGATGGAGTGAATGGCGTGTGGAGTAGTATCCGAGACAATATCACCTTCCTGTGGTTCTTCATTTTTCTTCGGTGTTTTTTTAGGTGCCATAGCTCTGCGTTTGACTTGAGAACCTATCACAGAAAGTGGGTGAATAAGATCAGCTTTAAAATGAAAATACCGACGTTTCGAAATTTTACTTCGAATATATCATAAAAATAATGAGATTTGTACATCTGTTACGAATTTAAAGCTCTTAATGCAAAAAATATTTTCGGAGATATGCATTTAGTGTCTGTGCTTAGGCGTTCTCGGCATTTTCAAATAAAAAGAGAAACTTACTTAATCGAACAACGACGCATTAATGAACACTCAAAGAAAGATTAACTTTAAACCTGTTTTAGAAAAAGATTTATTAGTATTAAGTCTGAATTAAATCTGAAAACATCTCTTTTCGAGGTTTCGGAAGTCGTGATGTCGAAAGGTATGTCGCGAAGAAACCCGATCGCTGAAATCGCGAAATCGCAAAATAGCAATGTTTTATTTAAGATTTAAACATTTTTAGTATGTTAATTAATCGAGGTTAGACCCTCTCAGGATTTCGTTAATTGGAATTCCGGAAATCGGGATTTCGGGAAACCTGATGACATGAGACGTGCTCTCACGGAATCATGAATCCCAAAATCACGATGGCGCGTTTGTTTTAATCATGATTTAACTTATCTTAATTAACTAAGTAATCAAGATTAAGGCCAAAACATAATTAGTTTAGTTTTATCGTGAATTATGAATCGGGATTTCAGGAAATACGATGACAAGAGACGCACTCTCATAGAACTGTGAATTATGAAATTGCGACGTAATTATGTTAACTTTAAACCTTACTTAGAGGAGATTAAACTAATCATTTTTAATTAAGATTTAAACGTATCGGGAAATCGGGAATCGAGCTTTCGTAATTCAATTTGCATCAATCATTTGTTTGCGGAAAACCCCGAATCCCGATTTCTTTAACTTTTAAGTTAAAAAGGATCACAAATTTTAAATTACGATTTGTTTTAAATAATTTTTCAAAGGGCGCTGGAAAATTTATCTTTTTGTAAACTTTTTCCCGTATTTATTCAAAAATCAATAATAAAAAGGCGTCGCGAATTTAGAAATGACGAAATTTTTATTTTCAGAAAACCGAAACCTGAAAAATAAAAATCTAGGCCTTAAGGACGAAA
Organism: Picea sitchensis; assembly: GCA_010110895.2. NCBI lineage: Eukaryota > Viridiplantae > Streptophyta > Pinopsida > Pinales > Pinaceae > Picea > Picea sitchensis. Next base: position 79,065 of record SNQJ01S0010347.1, on the reverse strand, counting down.
AATTTAAGCTTTGTTTCAACAGGTGGCAAGATTGTATAATGGAATACATTTCTTTTTAATAAGTGGGGTACTTACGAATTGCATTTGATAGTGTCTCACTATGATAGGCCACTGGATGACCATGCTGAGTGAGAATTGTACCCACAATATAATCAAAAGCATATGTCTCAATCTCAAAAGGTTGTTGTAGATTGGGTAATGAGAGCACTCAAACTAAGAAAAAGTGATGTTTCATATCATCAAACACTTTTTTCTGTAACTATCCCCACATGAAATTTTCTTTACCACCACCCTTGGTCACTTGGCTGAGGGTCCATGTGATATGGGAGAATCCCAACACAAACCTGCGATAGAAATTGGAAAGTATCAAGCAACTCCGAAGCTCAGTTAGTGTGGTCAGGGATGGCCAGTCATGAATAAGCTAGATCTTGGCTGGATCCACGTGCACACCATGCTCATCAACAATGTAGCCTAGGTATTGGACCTTGTTAATGCCTAAGGAGTATTTTTCCAAGTTAGCATATAGCTTGTGTTGTCGTAGAGTGTGAAGGACCTGCTGAATATGCTGCAAGTGTTCCACCCAACTCTTGTTGAAGGTTAGAATATCATTTAGATATACCACCACAAAAGAATTGGTGAAAGGCCACAAGATATTGTCCATCAACCTCATGAAACTGGTTGGGGTGTTCATCAAACCAAAGGGCATGNACTTGGCTGAGGGTCCATGTGATATGGGAGAATCCCAACACAAACCTGCGATAGAAATTGGAAAGTATCAAGCAACTCCGAAGCTCAGTTAGTGTGGTCAGGGATGGCCAGTCATGAATAAGCTAGATCTTGGCTGGATCCACATGCACACCATGCTCATCAACAATGTAGCCTAGGTATTGGACCTTGTTAATGCCTAAGGAGTATTTTTCCAAGTTAGCATATAGCTTGTGTTGTCGTAGAGTGTGAAGGACCTGCTGAATATGTTGCAAGTGTTCCACCCAACTCTTGTTGAAGGTTAGGATATCATTTAGATATACCACCACAAAAGAATTGGTGAAAGGCCACAAGATATTGTCCATCAACCTCATGAAACTGGTTGGGGTGTTCATCAAACCAAAGGGCATGAACAACCATTCAAAAAGACCCTCTTTGGAATTGAAGGCAATCTTCCACACATCAATCTATTCTATTGGGACCTGGTGGTAGCTGACCTTCATTTCAATCATACTAAAGTACTTGGCTCCCTTGAGCTGGTCAAGAAGGTCATCAATTTATGGAATTGGGTACCGGTTCCTGACTGTGAATTTGTTTAGGGCCCTGTAATCAATGCATAATATCTAGGTCCCATATTTCTTCTGCACAAGTACAATTAGGCTTTTGCAAGGTGAGGATATTGGTTAGATGTGCGCCTTTTCGAGTAGCTCTTGGATCTGGAACTTGATTTCCTCATTTTCCATAAGAGAGAGGCAATAGAAATGGCCCATTGGGTAGAGGTGCGTTGAGGGTTAGATCAATTGAATGCTCGACTTGACAGTGTAGAGGTACCCCAATGGGTGAGGAGAATATGTCTTTGTATTCCTCCACGACCTTTTCCACATGATTATTCTACGTGGAGAGGCCCTGAGCCAAGGCCATGGATGTGGTCATGACCTTCAGTTCACTTTGACAGTGAATCATAAAGAAGACAAATTTCCCGGTCTGGGAGATGACCTTCCTGCATTGCTTAGCGAAGATCAAATAAATGGTAGTAGACATAGCCACCTCTGGTATCCTATACAATTGTCTACCCAAAGTAATAGCAACACTATGAGGTCTAGACTCATATACAACATGATACTTCCACAAGTAAGGTTGGCCTAAAATAACATCACAGACTTCAAGGGAGGAAATATCACACAATACCTCATTATTGAAGGGCTTGATGTTGTAGAGAAAGCAGCATTGTTGGCTGACGCGGAGATCTCTCCCTTGAGATGACCTTCCTTCATTTCTTAGTGGAGATCAAAGAAATGGCGGTAGACATAGCCACCTCTGGTATCATGTACAATTGTCTACCCAAAGTAATAACAACACTATGAGGTCTAGACTCATATACAACATGATATTTCCACAAGTAAGGTTGGCCTAAAATAACATCACATACTTCAAGGGAGGAAATATCACACAATACCTCATTCTTGAAGGGATTGATGTTGTAGGGAAGGAGACGTTGTTGGCTGACGCATAGATCTCTCCCTTGATAGAGCCACCTGATGGTGTAATGTTGTGAATGTGGTGTTATCGGCAAGCCCAACCACTTGGTGACATCTGTTGAGATGAGGTTCTTTTGATTTCCTCTATCGACAATAAAGTGTAACGGAGCACCCTTCACCCACATATGCTAGTGGAAAAGGTGCTCACCTTCCTCCAGTTCTTCAGGTTCACTTGGCTGGATCTTTGTGGTAGTGATGGTGGCACTGGGTTCCACATCAATGATCTGCTTCCCCTTATCTGGTTCATATTCTGAGTCATAACCTACATTTGAATCCGAGGCTTTTAGCTTAGCCACCAACAACTGCTTTGAGTGGCATTAATCGGTGTTATGCCAAGGAATTTTATGGAATTCACACCACTTTCCAGTGTCTTTCTTCATCTTCCCATTACCCTTCTTTGTTGACAGATTGGATTGGTTGTCTTGTAGTGGTCCATCCTTGCTCTGTCCCTTGTTTGGTTTTCATGCAGTGGTCCATCCCTTCTCTTGTTGTATTGTGGTCCATTTTGTATATTGGTCATTGTAGCTTCCAACAGAGTAATATTTTTGGGATCCCTGGTAAGTTTGGAATCATTATTTAATGAAAAGATGATTTGAAGGGAAAAAAAATTGTGCGTTGTGTGAAGTTCGGTTTCCAGTTTTGATTTTGCTATTTTTATTTCCAACCAATGTATTTTATTCTCTGTGTTGTAATCAACAAGGAAATACACAAAGTAATAATTTATCTAGGTGTTGTGGATTGAGATTTTTCAACATGGTATAAGAGCTTGCACTCTGAGAGGAAGAAAAATTTCAAATACATAGCATTTTGTGCAATAGATCTGTTAGATATGCAAGGAGATATATGAAAAACTATAAACCGACAGTGAAATTCCTGTGGGTGCTTGAAGGAATAAGCACACGCCAATTTTTGTTTTCAGATATACAAATTGAAACAACCAATCTAAGGTTTGAATACCAATTGGATGGAGCATCTAACTTCTTGTCCTGGAAGGAGAGGGTAATATTATTTTTTAAGGAACACGACCTTTGGAAGATTGTTGAAAATTTTGTTCCTGTAGCAAGAAATGCAACTCAAAATGTGTGTCATGAGAAGGACATCAAATCCTAGAGAGTTAGCATGGACGTTGTGAAGGATCATTTGATCCCTAACATGACAGAGAAGCAATCGACTAGAGAAATGTTTGAGGCTCCGATGGATTTATTCCAGAGTGACAACTTGAACATGAATATGATCTTGAGATACAAGCTTGGATCCATCCATATGTCAATATTTGACTATGTTACCATCTACTTCATGAGGCTCACCCATACATGTGATCATATTGCAACTTTTGGGGAGAAAGTGGATGAAACAGAACTCGTAAATGTGGCATTGAATGGTTTCACCATGCCATGGGAACCATTTTTCAAAGGAGTCTGCGCTCGAGAGAAACATCCCAATTGGGAGAGGCTTTGGGATGATTGCATCCAGTAAAAGACTCAGGAGGAGTCTAAATCCAACGGGAAAGGAGATGGAGAGGAGAAGCTAACCCTGGTTGATCAGGCCAAGAAGGGAAAAGGAAAGGGTTCCAAGGGTAACAATGAGGCGAGAACCTCACAGTCGGGTAAGGAGAAGGACGTGAGTAAGATCAAGTGCTTCATGTGCCACAAGAGTGGTAATTATGCATCTCAGTGTCTAGAGAATAAGGGGAAAGGGAAATCAAAATAGGTAGAAACATCAACGAAAACTCGGTTGGATTTGATTGTTGCGAAGTTTGAGAAGGAATTCACACTAGTCCCTTGTGTCTCTACCAATACGATCACCAGGAGTGCGTGGTACTTGGAAAATGGTGTGTTATCACATAAAGTTCTCAAGGCCCGTAGGCATGTGTCAACTTACCCAAGTCTGTGTCCTTTCCCCATTTTTCTCTATTTTGTTGGCCATGTCCTTGTGTTTTCCCTCCCTTGTAGTTCGCAAAATTGCTTCTTGTTCGCCTTTATGTTTGAGCTCATCCCCTTGGTCACTGACACTAATCATATGTTTTTCCAAGTCCTAGTCAGTTGTCCAAATCTTCGTTGTCACAAACCGTAGCACTTGGAGCGGTCTAACATGGACTCAGATCCAACAAGAAAGCAAGTTCAGTTGTCGCTGATGGCAAGCGATTGCGGGAATCGGGAGTTCTGATGTGGTAGAACTATTCAGCAGAATTCAAAAAATCCTAATTCGTGAAAGGGAAGATCTGGGTCGTTCGATCAAGAAGAGTCGAGGGTCGTTGATCTGACAACGACAAATTTCATAGTTTCACGAATCGGGAGTTCGAGGTTCTTGTTGTAAAGCTTCATCCATGGTCCAAAGTCCCGAGACTCGAAAATCCGATGGATCAATCTCAGTCGTCCAAACCTAAGAGACGTGTGGTTCCAGATCAAGTAATTTCACGGTTTCTTGAGTCGGGGTTTTGAATGTGGAGCACGGAAAGACTCCCAAAATGAGAAATCGTGAAACGCCCTGGAATCAAGCTCATGGTCTCAACGTCTGATCACATGGGAAGAAGGTCTGGAAAGAGGGGCTAGTGCTCATCGCTTAGCTGGCATTTCGTGTTGTCAGGGAAAGGATCGTGGCCCTTCATTTTAAAGCAAGCCTAGTCGCCGATATCGAAAGTCGCTTCAGGATTTCGGGTATCGCGATGTTGAGAGCAAAGAGGAGTAAATACTTCTGAAAGGCAAAGTCCCGAAATTCCATTTTGTTTAAGTGCAAGGTCACAGCCTACGGTCGCATAGGGCGATGAAAAAGAGTTGCACAAAGAATTGAATCGCTCGAGTCGAACTGTGTGGCCTCTAGCCACCAGAATTGACTCAAAGAAGTTGCGTGCTTACCTGGACATTCCTGGGTGTCAGGCTCCACTCTGATCCCAATGAATTTAGTTAATGGAAGCAGGGGAAGGTAGTTGAAACCTCGTTTCACCCCATAAATGGAGAGCATGGGAGCGTTAGTCGTGGAGGCAGGTTGTCAGCCTAAGGTCTCTTTGTCAATGAAGTTTTCCGCAAGGCCCATACCGATCTAAGATCGCGTCTGACAAAAGAATGTTTGTGCAGTCTGGCAAGAGAAGAAGAAGACATGAAGCCTTGAATATAGTGACCATAGCACATTTCTGTAGGGGGCGAGTTTCTTTGAGTATATATACTCAGTTTTTATAATATGTAAGTGTTGATGGTAGAGCAAATCTCTCGTATTGTAAAGTTTTAGCGAAGCCTCTGGTTTCTGGTTAGGTATCTGTATTTGAGACTTCCTGTTTAATCTAAGTCAGCTCTCTTCCTCCATCTTATTATGCATCTAATACTGAATGTTCATGATTGAAGGATTCACATGGATTATTGTGACTGTGTTGTAATGGATGTTTGATTACAGTGTTGTCATAGTGTGTTCGGTTTCTTGAAAGTTCTGAATCCAAGAAGATCTTGTTCTTTGAGCTTCTTCCTCCTTTGGCTGCTGGAAAACCTGATGTTCATAGTAGACCTTTACATTTCCTCACTATGTCTTCCTCCTGATCACCATTACTACAACTTACTAACTGAATTTAGATCAAGACCTCACCTATTTGTGCATACCAGCCCAGTTTTTTTATTTAAGGCGATACTTTCTTGAGATTGCACCCATTTGACCCTCTTATAACCAACTAGTGACATAAAAATATGATGGGTATCAGGCTTACCTTTGCCGCAATCCAGAGGTGACTTCTGGTGCTAACATGGTGCATCACATCATATGACAAGAGCATGGGAGATATTAAACAGTTTGACAGAGAAGGACTCAAGGATCCATGTGGAGCTTGGTGATGATTCCAAGTATGCAGTGAAGGGAGGGAAACATATCGTTCCATCTTGAGTCAAGTGGTTCATTTGAGGCCCGAGATGTGCTATATGTACTAGGACTGAAGAAAAATGTTCTCTCAGTTTCAGTTATGGAGGATAGGGGTTTTGATGTCATGTTCAAGAAAGGGAAAGTACTCATATGTCCAGAGGGATCTATTCCTGACACAACAATGAGCATTGGGGTTAGAGAGGAAAATTTATACAGGTTGCAGGGAAATCCTATTTAGGCCTTAGTACATGAAATTGACAACCTATGTGAGTTATGGCACGAGAGTATGGGACAACTACATTACAAGGCGTTTCTGATTCAGAGGGAGATTTTCATTAGTATTCCATATTTCAGTGTTGTGTAGCAGGGCATGTGCATAGGGTGTGCCCTTGAAAATAATTCCAAGGATGCTTTTCCAAGTAGTGAGAGTAGGTCCAAAGGGATGTTGGATCTCATACATTCAGATGTGTGTGGACCGATGTCATTGGAATCAATGCAGGGATAATCATACTGTGTGATGTTCAGTGATGACTTTTCCAGAAAAATTTAGATATGTTTTATGAAGACCAAGGATGAGGTCTTCAGTCGGTTCCGAGAGTTCAAGGCCCAGGTGGAGAATCAAACAGGGAATAGGATCAAGGTATTGAGGTCGGATAATGGGGGAGAGTACACTTCCAATGACTTCAAGGGTTTCTGCAAAGAGGCAGAGATCAAGAGGGAGTTCACAGTCTCATGCAACCCTCAACAAAATGGGGTTACAGAGAGAAAGAAATGTTCCATCATCAGTTCTTCCAAGGCTGTGATACATGGACAGGATCTACCTATGTTCCTTTGGGTAGAGGCATGTAACACGACAATATATGTGCAGAACATGAGTCCTCACAATATATTGGGGGGGAAGACTCTTGAGGAAGCATTCAGATGAGTAAATCTAGAGATAAGACATTTGAGGATCTTTGGTTGTCCAATATACATCCACGTTCCGTTGGAGAAGAGGAAGAGTATGGAGCCTTAAAGTGAGAAGGGCATATTCATGGGGTACATCGATACCTCAAATACTTATAGGATCTTCATACCAACACAGAGGAAGATGGTTGTGAGTAGAGATGTTAAGTTCAAGGAGAACTTGGCATATAATAAGTCTCATGAGTTACCACCAGTGGTAGAGGATGAGGAGAAAGAGGCTCTGAAGGGAGAACATTGTTCATAGGCTTCCAGTTTAGGGAGTCAACCTTTAGGTGGGGAGGAGGAGTTATCCCCTTCCAGCTCTGTCAAGAGACCCAGGTGGTTTGACCATACATTGAAGGATGTTCAAGAGCATGTTGAGGATCCTAGGAGCACAATAAGGGAGAGTAGGCCTCCAAAAAAGTTTCTAAACTTCATGGCACTCATGAGTAACATCATTGAAGAAGAAACAAACCATCAGGTATATTGAGAAGTTATGGTGCAGGATGTTGTGTGGGATATTGTGTTAATATTGAAGGGACAACCAGTTCTAGGTGGCTCTCTTGGAAGTACCTTCCTTGATAAGAGGGAGTGTTGATGTTTGTAGCATCAGACAGGTACTTTTGCACATGTATAAGTGTCTAAATGTGTTGAAGTCATCCAAAGCCTTCTACCTTAGTAATTTACTTTAATTAAATGAATTATTAATGTAAAGTGCTTTTATAATTAAAGTGAGTTTAATTTAATGAAATTATAAGTTTATTAACATTAGTGAATTAAATGAATATTAAGCATTGATCTCAAGTGAGATGAGATCTAATGTCAATCGTTAATCACTTTGGAAATTAGGTTTATGTTTGATTCGATCATAACTCAATATTATAAAAGCAAGGCTAGGTGAAGGGGAAAGACACATCTATTAGACAGATTTATTGGAGTCAAGGACTCAGAGAGAGAGAAAATAAGTATTTTTTCTCAAGGATATCTTAGAAAGGGTAAAGAAGGACTTTCACATAGAGATCGATTCATTCCAAAGGATAAGAGAAGCTAGTGGGAAGCAACAAACAAAACTGATAAGGACATATCTGGGTAGCAGATCAACAACAGGTACAACTGCAGATTGATCTGTACAGAGCAGAAGCAACATCGTACACGACAAGAAATAGTCCAAGGCACACACATATACACAAGATAGGTGTAGTTGGGCGTGTACATATGTGTCAGACAAGTGGAGGAGGGTGTGTACATACGCGCCAGACCAATATTCATGGGCACACACATACATGCAATGTAGTGGACATAGGTGCATACATATGCATTGTACAAGTCATACATGGCACATACATATCTTACAAGATGCTCTTATGGGACCATACAACAAGGACATGGTTGTTGGGTTGCAGAAGTTCGTTGTATTTTTCTATTTCTATTCTCAGTGGGAAGATTTCCTAGTTTGGGAGCCCTTGTAAGCTTGGAGTCATTATTTAATGAAAATTAAGGGAATAATTTATGTGTGTTGTATTAAGTTTGGTTTCCAGTTGTGCTTCCATTGCTTCTGTTTCCAACCAATATATTTATTATGCGTGTTGTAATCGGCAAGGAAACACACAAGGTAATGATTTCTCTAGGTGATGGGAATTAATATTTTTCAACACTTATTATGTAAGAAACTTCCTAATAATCATAAAATTGAAAAAACAAAATTACCAACATAAACCCTAATATCAAGATAAAAGGAAACCCAAACAACCAAAAGTTAACCTAGTTTACAAAGGGGAAAAGGTAAAATGACTAATCCCTTATTTACTAAGCAACAAAACTTTCAAAAATTCAAACCAACTAATACCATTGGGGGATTCACTAGTTTTGCAAGCGAGGGTGGTTATTTACCCCCTACCAAGGTTCAATTCCGCAATAAGCACATGGTATGTTACAAACAATCAAATATGGGGTTTTCATGGCTATCGCAACAATGTTAGGCATGATGATGAACAAATTTCCTAGCCCCTAGTATCCATTAGTGTTCCCTCAATCATGAAGTTGATTGGGTGGCACTAAAAAAGTGTATAAAGAAGCATTCCTTTGAAAGTTTTCCAACCCAACTAATTTATATTTGAAGATGGGAAAGACCAATAAACATGAAGCTCAAAATTGAATAGATTCATATTAAACCGATAATTGATATCGAAAAACTTTGCAAGGAAGAAAACATTCCAACTACCCAAGCACCCTACTCCCATAAAACAAAAATTATCAAATATACAAGAATCATAACACTGCAAGACATGCACTAAATGTTACAATTAACATACAAAAAAACATCTAGATTTTGATATCATATAAATATCTATAGTAAAATAGCATTTGATATTAGGCTAAGAGCATATCTTGGAATATGATGTCCTAATATCCAAGAAACTAGACACTATGTATTACGATTTTAGAAAGGTAAAAAGATGAAACTAATTGGAGACCATATTTATCTATACATACTCCTAGTATTTGTGCAAAGAAAAAGAAAAATAAACCGAAGATTTACAATCTTCATCAGATAAAAGTAGATATCAAATTTAAATTGTTGTCCAAAAAATTCACAGTTTTCTGAAACAATCTACCATCAAAATGACCCTCATAAAAGGATATTATGACCACATTAAATTAATGTATTATAATTAACACATCTTTGATCCATATATTCTAAACAACATTGTAAATGAAGTAAAATTCAAGTTATGAACCCTTCAAGTACATTATTTACATTGGTTAAAAAATGATGCCATAAGAATGTCTAAACATTGTAGATCCTTGAATAAAATCACGATAAAACATATGCATGCTATATGCCTTTTAAAAACATCAAGAAGAATAACTAACTTTTCAAAGGTAAACCTAATCATTGAGTAAGCAATAAAGAACTAGACAAATATACATTGTAGAGCTTTAAATAAAATCACTATAAAATAAATGTCCATGATCGAGAAAAGATGCCTTCCAAACACATAAAAAGAATAACTACCTTTTAAAAAATACACCTGGTCATTTTCCAAACACATAAAAAGAATAACTACCTTTTAAAAAATACACCTAGTCATTGAGTAAGCCATCAAACTATACAAACCTAAGACCACCTTTATCAAAGAAATGTGCTCTTTATAAATTTTTAAAAAGAACATTTTTTCAAACAAAGGCACCTACTACTTTGTGCATAATAATGAGCAACCCCATATAGACCACCTTTATCAAAGAAATGTGCTCTTTATAAAAATTTAAAAAGAGCATTTTTCCAAACAAAGGCACCTACTACTTTGCTCATAATAATGAGCAACCCCATATAAAAGACAAGTCATTGTTATTTTCCTAAATGTCATTCTAATATTCAACAAAAACAAAGCCTGGACATTATACTAAAATTGCTAAGTCAAACTATATGCCAAACCTCCATCATATGAATTCAAAAAGAATTTAATTATTTAGGATTTTATCATATGAGAAAAAGGTATATCAATTAATTCTCAAGAGTTAGAACTATCAAATAATAGAAAAAACCCAACAAGACCCGAGAAGTAACAAATTGGCCAAAGCTTGATTAAAAACGAACCATCAAATTACTCTTTCTTCAAACAACCTCAAGGAGAGCTAACCGGTGCAAGAAAATAAAAAAATCATTTTGAACATAATGAACATAATTCACTAGTTACTAAAATGACACAAGTCAATATAGAAAAGCATACATGTCTAGAAATACGTCTCGTGAAGGTAGTGATAAAGGGAAAAGTAAGCCTTCATTATAAGGATTATTCTAGCTCTTTTTGGAGCTACATCAACTTCAATTGCTCATTTTTTTCAAATAAGGTTCTCTATAGAGGGACACCAAAGCGGTGTCCTTTTCAATTAAAGAACCATCACATAAAAATACTTAGGCAATCTATCTACCCAGACATTCAATTTCCATATGATTTACTCTTCTTTTAGCCACTTTAAATCTATATCCATGATGATAAATATTTTATAATTCTTATGAATAACATCACTCTAGCAAAACCATTTACTTTTGTGATCCACCTATGAAGATAGATTTTTCTTAGTTGGGAACTTCAAAGGCTTCATGGTCTATGTATGTAATGAAAATGAGAGGAAGACATGAAGCATATATTTTGGATGTATGGCTTCCTTAGTTCTTGAAAGACGTTCCTTACAATTTGGTTTTTTTTCTCCTTTGTATTGAAGGGTAATTTTTTTTTTTTCATTTCATCTTTACATTCTTTTGCCCCTTTTGGTATATACTTAGATTAGTATTGATTTTTTTATGTGGTTAATTCAATGTAATTTAAATTAAATTTGAAGGAAAAAACAAGTGCATTATGGGAATTTGATTTTTTAATAGCTATTTAAAATGCTATTAAACATTATGCTTTTAGAACATATATTATGGACTCTAATTATGGGACTCAGTTTGACATATTATTCTTTTTGGTATGAGTTAGAAGAGGAAGCAAAGCTTTTATTTATATATGATGACATTTTGTATTTTTTATAAAAGTGTTTCTAGCAAACCTATACCAAATAACAACACCACTTTTAATAGAAACAACATTTTTAAATTTTCTAAGAAAATTAAAAATAATTGATTGGACACAAAATGTTTCATATTTGACCTTCTGAACAAGAAGCTATGAAAGACCCCTATTTTAAGCACCACAACCCCTCAAAACCATATACAATCCATATAGATATAGGCATGAAGGTATAGGAACAACATTATCCCAAGATGCAAAAGATGTAGCTTACAAAAATAAAACAATGTGACATAAAACAAAGATACTCAATTGATGACCAAGAATTATTGGTTGTAACCCACACCATTAATTCATAAAAATGCTACCCAATAATGATGAATTTGAATGGAAAACCATAAATCATTATTGCAAATCACCCTAAAAGAAGAAGTCACCAAATGCAAACAATACAGATGGCCCTTAATCTTTGGTGTATATAAGCCCACGTGTATATAACATTGATTTAACATAGTTTAAAAAATAAAAAATACAACAGAATGCCAATAAATGATATTAATCTAAAAAATGTAAAGTCATCTATCCAATTAAACACTAGAGAACTACACCTTGGGCCACAAAGATTCAATAACAATTCCCAGCATAAACCCTCTTAAATATAAAATAGTTCATAAAATCTATGATAACCCCTTAACAAGCCATACAAGAATTTTTTAAAAAAACATGTGAAGCAATTAAATGTTGTCTATTAGGAAAAAAAATGAAAACATATACAAAAAAATATATGAACACCTTGAAATTAGCTAAGCTAACAAAATGAAAACAAAATGTACAAACTTGAAATCTTATGCAACTAACAACTGTAAAATAAAAATGTTTCTTTATGATATTTGTCACTTGCATGCCAAAAGCAACAAAAGATAATGGCCAAATGCTTATTGAGATAACAAGAGAGAAAATGGATCAAATGGAACCACCAACAAAACCTAAATCAACATGAACCATAAGTACATCATAAAGGGAAGAGAAGATGAACTCATGAACAAGAGAAACACAAGATATGGTTCTTATAAGCTAAAGAATAAATCACTATGATTCGATGATACAAGTGAGAGCTTGAGTTGTGTATTTATACACAACTCAAGTGAGGTGTCCCTTCAAGAGGGGGTTATGAGCCCCCAAAAAAGGTACACACTCCAAGAGGGTGATTAAGCTGATGTAGTCAAGTATAGAAAACACAATAAATAGGGCTTAGCCATAAATGACCACATGTGAATATTTCCATCATTCCATTACCCCACGTAATCTTAGCATGGAGACATGAAGAAGGATGATAAAGTACATAATGAGTGGACATACTTAGCTTAATAGAGATATAGTGTTAGCATAATGTAACAACCCTAGTTGAACAAATGTGAAGGATTATTAAGTAAAAATTTAATTAGGGGATTAATCGTCTTAATATGATATTAATTAAACAGGATAGGTATAATAAAACTAATGAAATAATTATTGATTAATTAATGGT
>SNQJ01S0010347.1:53272-65824 GCA_010110895.2 Picea sitchensis | reverse complement strand
AGTGCACCAGGGTTGTTGGGGGTTTTGGGCATGGGGGCCAGGATATCCGTTGATATCCTGGAGCTAGGGAGTTACCTAGTTGGCAGGGAGGAACTAGGTTTTGGGCAGTGTTCAGCAGAAGCGGTCAAGGAGGCAAGCGGAAGACAAACGGAGGTTAATAGCATCAGGTTCATGTATTTATTTCAAATTATGCATTGTTTTAAACTGTTATAAAAATTTTATTATGTGTTGATAAATTTATAAATGCTTAGGTGCTCAATTAAAAGAATTATCCAATTTTGTTTACGTAAATTCTATTCGGCCCCTTACACATAAAGTATAAAGGAGATTGGGTATCAAATGGCCCAACTCAAATACAAACTTTGATGGGTATATGAAGACCAAACCATCGCTATAGAACTGCTCTACTCTTGAGGAAATGCCACCTTTGAACCACTCATCGTTTGGAGACAAGCGATATGATTTGGCCATCTAATAAGGAAGAGTTGAAAAGAGGCATAAATAAAAGAGAGAGAAATGTTTGATCATACCCAACTCATTGTAGAGTCAACCATAGCTAGAAGAAGAGAGAAAATGTATGAACCAAATGCTTAAAATATCAGAATAAACCAGAAGTACACACCATGTTCACAAATGTGAGCATTGAGCACAACTCCAATATAGATAAGAGAGGTGAGTTACACAATAAATACTTAAAGAATAGGAGAAATTCCTCCAATTACCCAATTACATTCATACATCACAATTCACATATCTTCAATAATGACTACCTGATCTCTATATATACCTCTTCACACATTGCACATGTGGCCCCATTATTATTAGGTTGGCCCTAATACATTTACATTTACACATTAAATGTACATTTAACCCCATATATGCCCCTCCTTGCGGTCATATCATACATATTTAACCCCATATATGCCCCCCTTGGGGTCATATAAGTAGGTATATGATGATCCAACTCAATACAAAAGTGGACCTAATAAGTTGAAAGAATGTCACCACCAACTACGCAGTTGTTGGAGAAAATTGCCATGGACCTACTCATCCAATGGAATAGGGTAGGAATACATATCCTTKCCATATTGTGCACCTATTAGGAGAGTGGTACTACTAAATTGCCCATATGATGAATGAGTACTAGCAGAAACACCATGTATAGAAATCAAGAATGTATCCATTGATCTACTCCACTACTAGAAAATATTGYCGTTGACTTGATCATCCAATATAGGAGAGTAGGAATGCATATCTCTGCCACTCTACTCATCTACTAGGAGAGTGGTACTACTAAACTAACTGTCTGAAGAGGTGTCAGAAGAGACATCTTTGATAAGAATGACGAATGCAGCCACCAATTGACTCTTGTAATAGAAACAACTATAACTAACCTATGCATCCAATGTAGGAGAGAGACAATATATATCCCTACCATACTTATATGCATCCACTGGGAGAATGGTATTGAACTACCCATATAAAGAGGTGTTGAAAGAAACATCATGTAATAGAGAGGTGATAGGAGCACCCACTTAAAATAAGATCAGTGGTAATTGAAGTGAGAGTGTGAAGATCCAACTCCCTATATCTAAAAGAGCTTCAATACAACCAAGCATGCTCATATACAACAAGTGTTTGGATTTATGGATACCTAACATAAGTGCACATGAGAGAATGAAGCTCAAAAGGAAGCTCAAATATAAGATAAGAGTGGGTTTATAAATATGCAACTCCTCATAAAGAGCGATCATGACCAAAACATAGAATATAGGTCGTTGAAATACAAGTGAGAGTTAGTGTGTGGATAATCAACTTGGAAAATATGATCAACCATGCCCGAAATAAAGAATTGATAGGGTTAATGAATGCCCATTTCAACATAGGGTCAACCTTGTGCACAACATCCTCCCTAAAAATGGACATAAGGCTAAGAAGAGAAAGCATTGAATACCACCTTCCACTTGTAATGTTGAACATAGAACATCTAATGATAGAACCTCCCCAAAACACCATAGTACCAATACCACTATTGTTCCAAAACTAGGAAAAGGAGGTCTCTGACAAACATTTGAAAGAAGAAGCCACTGAAGTGTGCTACACATAGGATGTCCAATAAGGACGAAATGTGAAGGACATAGATCCACACAATTAAACTGATGTTGAGAATCATCCATAGAATCATCAATGAAGTAGAATGGGATAGACCCCACACACCCATGAGAGGAAATTGCATCGAAGCAGTAGAATGATCTCCCTCCATAAACAAACAACCCCAATATTGTTAGAGTCAATATGAATAACCATCAAACGCTAATGGGTAGGCCTTGTGTCACCAACTACAATATCTAATATAAAAGCACCAATCCCTCGAATATGAAGAATATTTCCAAATAATATGGAGCTAATACCAAAAGTATACTCTTTTGAATCTGATATAGCTTGATCTACAAAGCACATTGCCATATGTGTAACAAAGAAGTAGTCCATCTTGTTTAGAAAAGAGACGTCTTTGTGAATACCTTAAGAGAACTAGCTAAAGGGGAAAAGAAAGGGTTTGAAACACTAATAATAATGATTTAGAAAATGCCACCACCAATTAATCCTCTAGATGAACAAAACAAATGCTACCCTAAAAATATTGTACATTTATGGTTGAAACTGAGCAAAAAAAAGGAATATGCCACCTTAAAAGAGGGCACCAATCTACAATAAATCTCTTTAAATCCATTGAAAGGACCAAAAAAGTGCTAAAAAAGAAGGGTGTTGGTGAAATAGAGGGTTGGAACCCTAGAAAAACTACGTATTTTCCCAAAAAATGTTGAAAAACATAATTTTCAAACTTGGAATACCCCCAAAAACATGTTGATAGTTTCAAACATAAAATCAACCCTTGGGCAATTTTACATGCCACCACTCTACATCGACTTCAAAATGAGTGATTGAAATAAGACACTATGTAAAAAAACCAACAACTACAACCATAATGAATTGTCACATGATTGCACCATGGGAGGGAAAAATAAATCCTACCATTAATGACAAGCATACAAGAGAGAAACATTCCAGGCATACAAAAGTTTGAAAAGGGAAGAGGAAGTTCAACCCATTCTGATACCATGCTGAGATCACGAGAGAGAAATAGGGATCCAATGGAACCACCAACAAACCCTAAATCAACATGAACCATAAGAACATCATAAAGAGAAGAGAATATGAATCCTTGAATAGGAGAAACACAAGATATGGTGTCAGTGGGATAACTAATCAATCACCATGAATCAATATGATTAGACAATAACAATGAGAGCTTGAGTTGCATATTTATACACAACTCAAGTGAGGTGTATATTCAAGAAGGGAGGTGTCCCTTCAAGAGGGGGATATGGGCCCACAAACAATGACACACACCCCAAAAGGGTGACTAGACTAACCTAGTAAAATATAAAAGATACAATAAAGAACTTAGCCATAAATGATCACATGTGAAGATTACAATCATTCCAACAACGTTCATAGTAGTAGATATACCAAATCAAAAAATTATTTCCTTGTTGAGTGATCCTAAAAGAAAGTGGAAATTGCCAAAATCTTGTTTTCAAAAGAATTTTCCAAATTTTGATCTCTCAAAAAACATTATAGGTTACATAGGTACAATGTTCATAAGGACATTTTTAAAGGACCTCTTACCCAACTAAATTTTGGCAGTGAAAACCATATGTAGATAACTTGGCAAGCAAAAGAGTAAATTAAATAATGAAAGATATGCTAAGATCACATGGATAGAAAACAATCTCTACACATAGTAAGACTACCATTACAAAATTAAGTTATAACAATAAATCATCTGAGCAACTCTCATAAGTTCAAGATTATGAAATTATTTCTACTTAATTCTATCAATCATGATTTCTAGAAATTTTAAAAGAAAAATCAAGATCTCACTACAAGTGTTTGAAAATATGGAAAAATAGTTAAGGAATATGGAAAAATCATAATCAAGTGTGAATTTATATGAAGATCGACAATAAACATCCATATCATTTGAAGTAAATGATAAACTATACCTAAATAAATAAGAAAATACAAAAATCGCTCCCCTAGGTATTATGGATCATTCACCATCTTAGAAGAAACAATAATGAAATTGCTTACAAATTAAAAATATCACATCTAAGAGTGGCATCAAATAACTTAATTAAATAAAATAAGATACAAAATTAACCATATTAGAGTAAAGGATAAACAAAATTGCTTAAAAAAAAAATTACAAACATTGCCCCTCATCCTACATTTATTTCTCCAAACATTTTAAATAAAACAATATGTAAAGTCAATAATGTTTTACTCATCTCTATAAACTTAAAATAAATTGAACATAATAGCAGTCCAACGACCCTCTTAATAAGCCAAATCATCACCTCATATTTGTGGTTCCTATTCCATTGGGTCGTTGCTTCTTTCTCATTGGCCATATCTCTTTTATAATACTTCAATGATTGTTCAAAGTAAATTGTCCTTGGGTTGTAGTCAAGTTTGCCACTCAACTCTTTTTCCTTTCTTTTGTTCATGTTTTCTGTTGAGGGGGTTTAGTAGATCATCAAAATAAATTTGGAAACTTTCCAAGATATTCATTAGTTGATTTGCTTTTGAGAGTTCATCATCATCACTATTTTGTGGAATAAAATATTCTTCATCTTCTTCTTTAGAATTTGTTTTTTGCATTTTTCTTTCATTGGCTAATAGACTATTGATTTGCAGGACATCATCAAAATCTATAATTGTATCATATTTCCTTTTAGGAACTCTCCTTTCTTGGGCTTGATCCACTTCATATGAAAAATTCTGATTTTCACAATCCTTATTAGGAACTTCACCCATCATTTTCTTATTATCAACTTCATCAATTTCAGGTGCAAGATCTTCATCATCTTCATTGCTTTGTACTTCAAATTTTTTTCTCCATACTTTTGTGAAACTTGGTCTATGAGGTCTTATCATATCACAATCTCATCCAATGTGTCCATAATTATGAAAATTGTAACATTTAATATTGGAGTTAGTCATACCTTTGTTTTTAATTGGAACATTTCTTCCACAAGCTCCGCAATTTGTTGCTTTATGACCGAAATTGTGACAAGAGTGGAAATTTCCAAAAAATATACCTTGATACTGGGGATTTCTTAGGATTGTTTGTGGAGTAGTCCTTCTTATTCATTTCTTTCCATCTCTTATTTGAACATAATCATTTTTCCTACTGTTTTCTTCATTGACTTTTCTCAAGTTGGGTGCAATACTTTGAGGCCTTTTGTCAATCTTTTTTTCTAATTATGTGAACTTTTCTTCTTCAACAATATGCTCCTTTTTATATCCAATTCTTGTCTTATCAATTGGGTACCCTTGGAACTTAAGAATGTTATTCAAAGTGCTGGAGCTCTTTTCAAACTTCATGTTAGTGTTGACTGTCTTTTCCAACTCCCCTTTTAGAGAGGCAATCTCAAGTTCCTATTCTTGGAAGATTTCTTCCTTCTCCTTGAGTAGTCTTCTTAAAAATTCTTCAATTTTTCTTACCTCTTCTTACTGAATCACAACTCTTCTTCAAACTCCAAGAGTGATCTTAGTTGAATTGTTCTTTATTCTAATTCCTTTCTTAGATAGGTAATTTCAAGATCTTTTGTTTAGCAGATCTCATCCTTCTTCTTCAATTGACTTGTTAGATCCTCCTCAATTCTTATTCCTTCTTCCACTTGAATTTTTAGACCACCAATGGTCCTTTCAGCTTCTTCATGAGCCTCGTGTTTTTTTTCTTTTTGATTCTTATAGTATCTCTTCTAGCAATGCATTCTTCTTCTTAAGCTCCTTGATTTCATCAAAAGTATAGATTAGTTACTCTTAAAAAACAATCTCTTCTTTGATTTCATAATTTTTGTTTTTATTGGGATCAACTTCTTCTTCACTTTGAAAATCTTCAATATTGTTTTCATTCTCATTGGATGAGTTTCTCTCATCTTTTTCATCTGATTCTTTACTTGTTTTGATGACTTCCTCAACCATGTAAATATTTTTTAGCTTCTCCCAGAGCTCTTTGAATGAAGTACACTTTCCAATTTTGATTTTCATAGACTCGGATAACCCTTCCAAGATGGCATCCATTACTAGTTTGTTGTTTATTTTTAATTTTTTCTTCACTGCAAACTTTGGTGGTCTTTTTGGAGGGGTGTGACCAGAAACCACTGAATTCCAAACATCATATACCATTGCCCCCATAAATTCCTTCATTCTTATCCTCCATATTTCATAATATGTTTCATTGAATAGGGGTGTTATGTCAAGGCATAGGCCAAGTTGACAATCCATGAGTGTTTATGAGGATTTTCCTTCTAGTGATCAAAATTTTTCTGAAAGAACCTTGCTCTAATACCAATTGTTGAAATATTGGCCAATATTGAGAGGGGGGTGAATCTGTATTACTTATTTTTCAATAATTTAATAAATTAAACTTATTAATCACAACAATTGATCAACAATATGTATTGAAATAGAAATTAATTATAACAAACATAAAAAGTACAAGTTACAATTGTGTGAGAGACACCAAGCTCTCTTCTTTTAACCACCAACTCAAGGAGACACCAATCCCTTTTTTTAGAGCACCAACTCTAGGAAGCACCAACTCCTTGTTTTAGAGGAAGCACTAACTCCCTGTTTTAGAGGAAGCACTAACTCCCTGTTTTAGAGCACCAACTCCCTATTTTTAGAGCACCAACACTAGGAAGCACCAACTCTCTGTTTTAGAGCACCAACTCCCTGTTTTAGAGCACCAACTCCCTGTTATAAACTTCAATCTGTAGAAGAAACCAATCCTCCCTTGCTCCTCCCTTCCACCCTTACTTCATGAATATCTTCAGCATTCTTCCTTGGACTATGTTTATGTTTTGATCTTCTAGATTGGACCACATAGACACTTTCCTTCTTATCATTTTTCTCTATTTATATAGTCTCTCAAGAGGTATATGATATTGAAACAATGTGTCTTTTTCTAAAAGAGAAAATGAACCAGTGTGTCTTTTTAATAATAAAACATTGCACCTCTTCATTTAATTAACACAAATGTTGATTTTTTTGTTTATTAATTGATTTTAATTTAAAAAGGCATCCAAATCAGACAGTGATTTTCGTATGAATATTCTGGAGCGATGGAAACGAATTTTAAAATTCTATGACATGGGTTTTGTGCATAACATGCCCAATTAGCTAACGAGTAGAAAATTTCCCCAACAAATGTGTGAGGTGGATGGTACAAGAGGTTCTTTGAAGGAAATTTGCCTAGATTTATTCTTGTGGTTGCCTTCTAAACTTGCCAAATGAAACATCCACTTCAACAACRGAGTTTTCATCACARATCCACATTCCTCCTTTATCAACAAGCTAACARAGTGGAGTAAAAAAATTTAAGAGTGGATTTTAAATGATGTCTTCGCTTCCACATCTGTGTTGAATCTAGTCAAATTTTCACGTCCAATCCCGTAGCGTGGAGTTGCAGTGAGTTGCAACACTCATCCTGTAGCGAGRAGTTGCAACACTAATCTTGTAGAATGGAGTTGCAACGTGGGATTTGCAGTGAGTTGAAACACTAATATTGTAGCATGGAGTTACAGCGTGGGAGTTGTAGTGAGTTGCAACACTAATCTTGTAGCATGGAGTTGCAGCATGGGATTTGCAGTGAGTTGAAACACTAATATTGTAGCATGGAGTTACAGCATGGGAGTTGTAGTGAGTTGCAACACTAATCTTGTAGCATGGAGTTACAGTGATTTGCAACACTTAATCTTGTAGCATGACCCGACAATTTATGAGACTTTGATCTAGTTATTTAACGATCACAATGAGATCTATGATGATTTTTCTTACACCTTCTTTGGGGAAATTATCATAAAAGATCATGTATTCCTTGAGAGACGATATTTTGGCCTTGCTTTCATTCACTTTGAGAATGGATGACAATGATTTATAACTTTTATAAAAATATTCTTCAAGGACTAAATAATAAAGGATCTGTGAAGCATCCCCCTTGCTGATATTTTTATACTAGATCCTTGACACCCGTTGTATTCTATTGAAGCAACGGATTTGACCCTTTCTTCTTGTATTTAGAGCAAAATAACTTCTTTGTGAGGTTCCATTGTAAAGGTATTCCAATGATATCTTCATGGAGTGAACAAGCCCTTCACTTTTTTTCAATTGCTTCTTCTGTAAATGGATGCCAGTAACATAATTCAACATAACCTTTTGTTAGGATACTGATATGAATACATGAACCTTAATCAATTTAATCAAGTTCTCGATGACCATATTGATCCTCTTTCCATCAATGTCAATATCATAACACCATGTCCAAAATTGACCATATTGGCTCCCTTTGACATCAATGCCAACACCATAACACCAGGTCCAACGAAAGAGTTAGTATTAAGTGAGCATATATATAATTCAATTAGTGAAAGATAATATTCGCATAAAAAAAATTGGCTCTCAAGCCAAGTGGCTAACATTGGTCCATAAATTACTTGTTCCAAGAGGGTAGGGTGCCAATTTAGTTGTTCCAAGAGAGCAAGGTACCAATTTGATGATGTTTGTGTAACATGAGATAAGAAATAAGACTTGGGATAGTACACCAATAGGGCCAATTTCTCCATTCCATCTTCTAGTATTTACACCACTAAAGAGGATGCATTTAGACACAAGTTTTGTAGATTTTTTGTATACATGAGCCATCATCTTCTTCTACAACTTCTTCCATAACTCCAAATTTGTCTAGTTTATTGTATATTTGGCATCTCAAATGTAACTGGATATTGTTTGAATGAATCACTAGTAAATTCGATCTTTCTCGATCAACCTAATTTTTGTATGGTCCTAATTTTCAATTAAACAGTCTTTATTTAGACTTCTATATCTTTGTGTTTTGCATCGATATCTTTGTGTTTTGCAGGGTGCCTTAGTTAATGGCATTAAAATATAATGATCAATTATCATAACGATAATCTCTTCAATGAATTCTTTTATATTTGTGGTTTGAGGTTTGATGATGGGTCTCATAAGGAAAATAATAAAACAAGAGTTAAAAAAATTGGAAGAAAAGATAGAAAACTATTTTGTTTCATGTATTTCAATTTATCTTCTTACAAAATTGCTAAAAGTGTCGTGTAGGTACTGTTTGAAGAAAAGAGAAACATGTTTTTCATGTATTTTAAGTTTATCTCATGACATGTTTATTAAAAGTATTAAGTCTAGATACTCATTGGATGCAAAGTTTAATTTCAAATCCAACAAGTACCTACACTTGCTACTTTGTAAGCCTACAAAGAAATAAATTAAAAATATGTGAAAATATATTTTTCTTTATTTCCCTCACTATTTAGTCATGGTGTTGACATCATCTTAAATCCTATTGGTTGAAATTAAACATTATTTTAAAGGAAATTTTCTTAAGTGACCTATTTTAGACCTCAAATTTGCCCTAATTAGAATGATCCTTTTACTATTATTATGGATTCAAGACATTTTAAGATAACCATTGTGACTGAGATAAAGGTGTACCAAAAGGGGTTATAAGGAGAATGTTTTGATTAGTGAATGATTGGTAAGGCACATGGATCCTTTCACATTATTGATCATGAGGTGTTCTACGTTTATTTTGCACATGGATCTAAGAAGTTATTTTGCTCACAAAGAAGTTAAGTTAAGTTAAGTATGCACTGAATTAAGTATCCATGGATCTCATGTTTAACGTTTATTTGATTTAAGTATCCCAAATTCAGTGCATTATTGATTATGAGGTGTTCTACAAACTCATGTTTAATGTTTATTTTATTTTCAAATACATTGATCCTTTGATATTACCATTTGAACAAAGAGTGAGTATAAATATGAAAATTTGGTGAAGTGAAATTAGTAAATCCGACAATGTGAGCTTCAACCATGAGAGCAATGAACACAAAGTGATGTTAACCATGCAAAATTGGACAACATGGAAGGTTTGTCGATGGTTATGTTCTACACCTCACTTGAGGCATGTGGTGGAATGATCAACAGACATTATCGCACAGAATTTGAATGGATGTGTTTAACACACCCTTCTTATAAACTTTTATTAAGCATTATGTTTCTTAGACAAAGACGTTGATTTACAACACCAAGCCTCTCCACATGGATCAAGTACATAGGCTACCATGTTAAAAGTGTGATCTTGTCCCTCCTGTGTTGAATATTGAATTGCCTCTTGGAGAAATTCAATGTGATATCCTTCTCTATGAAACATCTTGTATAATAATGATTGAATTCTACTGTCTTGTGCACTGGGGCATAGTCATTTGTGTCACCCACCACTATTTTTTGTTTTTCTTTCTGATAAACTGTAGTAATGTAGTGTAGAAGTGTTTCAAAACTCAGTGTTACCCCCCCATGCCTAGGGGTAACTAGAGGAGATCATGTCTCATGGCCCGCAATGGAGAATATGATCCCGACCATGATGATGATCAAAATTTCCACGGATGGCAGCCCAACCCCNCTCATTCACCTTTACAACTACAGTTCAACCAAGGCTAATCACATCCAAGCAACCCATTGTATGGGAGATGGTAATTCATCATCACCATGAGGTATGTTAGTCCTTTCATGAAAAGTGTTGTGCTTAATTTGTTGAGCATGTGGATGAGGATCTTTGGTTGAAGTTGGATAATGGATCACTGGTTTGGGAAATTGTGTCAGTTGCCTTGTTTCACCTTGGTGGTTAGCTTCTATGCCCTAGTCTCGTGTTGTCACCACTCAAGGAAAAGGGGTACTACTTGGGGGCCCTCACAAGAGTAATGTTATGTTCTCCACCATACTTAACACTTTCCATCTTGGAGCCTCTCATAGTGTACTAAAATTCAACAATGGGTCATGGTCCATTCTCTCATGAGAAGAGGGGATAAAGGCCCAAAGGTTGATTGCAGTTGCTATTAAAAGAATAATAAATTGATGCTAAAGAAATAAAGGAATGATCGCAAAAAAAGGACTAACAAAATCCAATCCAAACTTGAGCTCTACTCTTTCAGTTCTCAACCCAGTCACCAATAGCAATGCTAAAGCTTGAAACCTTATAAAGGGGACTTGCAAACATGATAAAGTGGACTAGAAAGATGGTTGATTGATCCATGTGGATATTGGTGGCCACCCACCTATTCCAACTGGCTCCTCGTGTCCGTTTTTTATTCAACACGTCTTTCTTTACTACTTTATAATTGTGAGTTCTACACTTTTGGGTCTGTCTGAACCCTCACACATTCTCCAAGTGGATACGGGTGGCTTCTCGCCTAATCCAACTAGCTTATTTTGTATGTTTTCATGTCAGCACATCTTGTTGTACTTCCAGGGATGTTTTGGGGCCCTAAACGTTGTTTTTTTTACTCC
The DNA here is from genome assembly GCA_010110895.2 of Picea sitchensis. Classification (NCBI taxonomy): domain Eukaryota; kingdom Viridiplantae; phylum Streptophyta; class Pinopsida; order Pinales; family Pinaceae; genus Picea; species Picea sitchensis. The sequence continues at coordinate 54,370 of SNQJ01S0010347.1, read as the reverse complement.
CCATAGTATGATTGTAGACGAAGTTACAGTCTGATGGAGGAATGTGTATCTCTCTGAAAGACCTTTCCAATGGGATATCACGCACCTAAAACAGAGGTCGTATGAAAAAGTTACGACCCTAGGAAGTTGAGGTACCAAATTACACCAACTTACCCATAGGGCCCACATGACTTTTGGCATTTCACCTTCTAGGTTTAGGTTTTTTTATGTCTAGGGTTTTGGCATTCATGAGTAATATGAAAAGGGCCTTTAGAGCCTCATTGTAATTCATTCTGCTCAGACAGATGCACGTATTAGCCACATCTCTTCTCAGAGATAGCTACCACCATTCGAGCAAGTTTCAGTTCTGTAGTTTTACAATTTCAGCCTATTTCATTATTTAATAGAAGATATTGTTCACTGGATATTTGTGTTATTCTCCCTATCTCTGTGTTTATTATATTCATTATGTTAATCAGTTCGTTCTGCTCCTAAATCTGGATCAGTGGTATCAGAGCGGTCTGCTCTTCATTTATTTTTCTTCGTGCATGTCCCCGACAAGTTATGGGTACAAGAAGTTAGGACTCGAACCAATCGAGCCATTACCAGATCGGTCACACCAAGATCGAAAACAACCCATGGGAGATGAAAAGAAAGATGATGGAGCAGGAGATCCTATTAAAATGTTGCTCGAGGAATCCCTCGCGTGACAAAGGAATGAAATGATGGACAACTTCGCGCAGATCCTTCGACGGTTTCCCACGGGAGAAGCATCTTCATCAAGAGGTCGTGCAACCCCCTTCAAGGTACAGGTAAATTTTGATATTCCATTATTTGAAGGACTTATAGATGCGAATGTTGTAGATAAATGGTTGAATCTACTCGAAGGATATTTTTCGATCCACAATTTTTTCGATAGGGAAAATATCACTTTTGCACTCCTCAAGGTCATTCCCCATGTTAAAGACTGGTGGGATAATTAATCTGAGTAAAGGGTCGTGGAGGAATCTACAATTTTTGTGGTGGACCCTACATGAGATTCCTTCTGGGATGCCATTAAAGAACAATATTACCATGTTGGAAGCTATGAGGACCAATACACCAGATGGACCACCCTAC
>SNQJ01S0010347.1:30353-51890 GCA_010110895.2 Picea sitchensis | reverse complement strand
GACTTGGCGACTATGCATTGAATACAAAGCCTTAAACAAAATCACAGTCAGGAACCACTACCCCATTCCCAGGATTGATGACCTTCTTGACCAACTCAAGGGGGAAAAGTTCTTCAGCAAGATTGACTTGAAGTCTGGCTACCACTAGGTTCCCATCGAATCGGTTGATGTCTGGAAGACAACCTTCAAGTCTAAAGAAGGTCTTTATGAATGGCTAGTCATGCCCTTTGGCTTAACAAATGTACCATCCACTTTCATGAGGTTGATGGATGATGTATTGAGACCCTTCACCAACTCCTTTGTGGTAGTATATTTGGATGACATCCTCATCTTCAACAGAATGTGGGAGGAGCACATGCGACATATTCAATGGGTTTTGAGCACTCTACGGCAGCATAAGTTTTATGCCAACTTGGAAAAATGTTATTTTGGCATGAACAAGGTCCAATACCTGGGCTACATTGTTGATGAGCATGGGGTACATGTTTATCCAGTTAAGATCCAAGTCATCTGTGACTGGCTAGCCCTAGCCAAACTGACCGAGCTTCGGAGCTTCTTGGGACTAGCCAATTTCTACCGACGGTTCGTGTTGGGATTCTCCCATATTGCATGGGCCCTCAGCTAGGTGACCAAGGCGGTGGTAGGTCCAAGTTTGTGTGGGGGAAGGAGCAGCAATGAGCATTCACTGATCTGAAACATTATTTGTGCTCAGCTCCAGTACTCTCCTTTCTCGATCTGCAGCAACCATTAGAGATTGAGATCGATGCATCTGACTATGCTATGGGCATAGTGCTCACTCAGCACAGGCATCTAGTTTCATACCATAGTGAATCACTCTCTAATACTGTCTGGAAATGCCCCACCTACGACAAGGAAATGTATTCCATTGTACAAGCATGTTGTCAATGGAAACATTACATTCTAGGGAAAGAGACGATCATACACATTGATCACAAGCCTTTGCAGTTCATACAGACACAGGGGAAATTGCATAACGACCGCCATCGAAAGTGGTCCACCTACCTGCAACAGTTCCATCTCAACATCAAGTATAAGATAGGTATTTCCAATCATGTCGTTGACTGCCTCAGTCGACCTCATGTGGTTTCACTTACCACTGTGCTCCATTCATGTGGACATGAAACATCAGAGTGGCCCCAAATTTACCAGCAAGATTCAGACTTCACCACCACATATCAACTATTGGGTACAGGCGCCATTGTCACTAATTTTCACATTCAAGACAGATTCTTATGCCACCTGGGCCATCTCTGTGTTCCTACAAGAGAGAGTGCAAAGATAATTTGGGAATCCCACTACAGTCGGGTGGTAGGACATTTCGGCGTAGGGAAAACTGTGGTCATTCTTCAGAAACATTTTTATTGGCCAAAACTTCGACAAGATGTCAGCAAGTATATCAGATCTTTCACTATCTGTGCCATTGCCAAGCCAACCATTAAGAATCAAGGCTTATACACCCCCTCTTCCTATTCCCAAGAAGCCATCGGAATCCATCTCCATGGATTACATGTCTGGCTTGTCGTCCAGCAAGCACAGAAATGACTGTGTGTTTGTGGTCGTTGATCGGTTTTCAAAGATGGCCATCCTCACAGCCTATAAGAAGAATGTCACAGCGACAGATACTGCCAAGCTCTTCTTCGAACGAGTTTGGTTCCACTTTGGGATACCACAGACCATCATCCTTGACCGAGACAACAGGTTCCTCAACACCTTTTGGTCGAGTCTCTCGTCTCTGTTAAACACCAAGCTCACAAAATCCACTGCTTTCCACCCCCAAACTGATGTCCAAACCGAGGTCGTCAATCGGATGATTGTGCACATCCTGCGCATGTACAATTATAAGCATCCACGTACATGGGACGAGAGTCTCCCATATTTCCAACACAGTTACAACAAGGCTCTCCATAGTTCCACCGGCCATACCCATTTCAGGTGGGTCTAGGATTCCAACCCCTGGGACCCATTGATGTTGTTGTTCCTCTTTCCACTGCACAGACAGACTCTTCCCCTAATCAATCTGTGATCGAAAAATCCACCAAATTCATTGAGTTGATTCATCACATCCGCCAACAAGTCCAGGAGATTTTGCATAAATCCAATTCTAAGTACAAGCAATGCCATGATCAACACAGGGTACCACACTAGTTTCAGGTTGGCGACAAAGTTTGGTTACATTTGCAGAAGGAGCGTCTCACTGGGCCCCATGGGAAGCTTCGCCCACTTCGATATGGGCCTTACACTATCACCAAGGTTGTGGGTAGAAATTCTTTTGAGCTCAACACTCCACCCTTCCTTGGTCTGCATCCAGTATTCAATGTGGACCTCCTTCGGCCATATTTTCCACCATTATTGGACACCTCTGAGATCGTCGAACAACTTACACCAACAGAGCTCAATCCTGACTGCATGGAACAAGCATCCACCGATCAGATGGTGGACACACAGGTCAAGGGCACTCGCCAGTAGCGGATCCAGCTTTATCGAGTTGTCAAGGCAGGGAAACTCCTACACCAAGGCAAGTGGCTCACCTGGGCCCAAATCCAGTAGAATTTTCCTCACCTGATGGGGGAACTCAACGCAATGGAGACAATTTCTTCCTAACGGGGGAGGATTGATCCAGGTGGATATTGGTGGCCACCCACCTATTCCAATTGGATCCTCGTGTTTGTTTTTTATTCAACACATCTTTTTGTACTTCTTTATAATTATGAGTTCTACACTTCTGGGGATGTCTGAAGCCTCACACATTCTCCAAGTGGATACGAGTGGCCTCTCGCCTAATCCAACTGGCTTATTTTGTATGTTTTCATGTCAGCACATCTTGTTGTACTTCTAGGGTTGTTTTGGGGCTCTAAACGTTTTTTTTTTACTCGCCACAACCAGACTGTATATGGAGTCTGAGTCTGACAATGGAATGTGTAGTTCTCTGAAAGACCTTTCCAACGGGCTATCGCGCGCCTAAAACAGAGGTCATATGAAAAATTTACGACCCTAGGAAGTTGAGGTACCAAATTACACCAACTTACCCATAGGGCCCACATGACTTTTGGCGTTTCACCTTCTAGGGTTAGGTTTTTGGTGTTTCATGAGTAATATGAAAAAGGCCTTTGGAGCCTCATTGTAATCCATTCTCCTCAGACGGATGCGTGTAGCAGCCACATCTCTTCTCAGAGATAGCTACCACCATTCGATCAAGTTTCAATTCTGCAGTTTCAGCCTATTTCATTATTTAATAGAAGATATTGTTCACTAGATATTTGTGTTATTCTCCCTATCTCTATGTTTATTGTATTCAGTCTGTTAATCAATTCGTTCCGCTCCTAAATCTGGATCACTGATAAAGGGGTTTGGAAAAAATAGCTTGTAAATATGGGGTAACTAAAGAGCAATCACACACTCCACAAAGGTGTTCATAGAAATGGATTCAATGATACCATTAGCCATGAAGTAAGCCCTAAAACCATATCATTATCACACTTACTCTTGAAGGGTTTTTTCTTTCCATGTCACTCTCAGAACTTATCCCTCTGCCTAGGTTATTTTATTTTATGTCTAGGTGGCACACATAAAAGGGTTGGATGAAGCCCCTCCCATACTTAAACTTAGCAACTCACATGGGGTCTTGGGCTGGTGTGATACTTGAAGGGGATACTAAGGTGAATTGTCTTGCATGGATTATATCTTAAGTTGCAGCTTACTTTGCATTTTTTAAGCACTGATGTTTCTTATGAACTTTGGCTAACCATGTTTTATACTTTGATTTTTTTTTGGATGGCTTTGACATGGTTCTTTGAGGGACGTCCTGGGATTGTACTCAGGACGTTGTGCCTTTATTATAGGACATTGGCACATGTGATGGAGAGTAGTGGGTCATCCAATGACTCACCACCTTAAGACAATGGCTCTCAAATCCTCAGAACTATGAATGATGGAAAGATGAGCTTGGTAGGAGTAGATTATGTCATGATGGCACATAGGTGGGATGGAAGCCCCACAGGATGGGAATAGTACCCCAAGACTTATTTTTCACCAGGATTAGGGACGTTGCAGTAGCAGACAGTCATAAACAATGTATAAATGAGATGTAGCTCCCCAGGGTCTAGACGCAACACCTGGATCCTGGACATTGGCCTTATTATTGTGATGATGTCACCTTCTAGGGTATGTGGTGCAGACCTGAGGAGAGTCACTTCTAGACCTTCAATAAGTCACTAGTTAGCCTTGCTTCAACACTCAGTCAATTTCTCCTTTAAATCACTAAGAAACATTTTACAATCTCTTAAAGTCTTGTATGGAGTACCACACCATTCTTTGGATGAAGGGAATCGCTCATCAAAGGCCAACGGGCCTACTCTGTTCTATAGAGAGTTTAAACAAGAAAATAAAATAAAACAAGAGTGCTAGGAGTACCACACCTTTCCAATGGAGTTTCTCATAGTTTGATAAATTCCCAACCAATCTTTCATATAAACAAATACTTTGTAATTCAATTTCGAATTTTCAATGCAACTAACATATTTTCAATTTATATGTGTAGGAAACAGACATATTTCACACAGTTACCATTATTTTGATCAAATTGAATCTCCAGGTTAATTCAACGAACTCTCATTCACACAGAAATCAATTCCAAATACACAGATTAGAAAATGCAAAAGAGAACTCATAACCTGCAATTCGTGCACCAAATAAAATCTTCCTTTGTCCATTCACTTCACATACAGTATAACTATTACAATGATTAATTCAAAAATTACATAAAACATAGGCATTCCTCCCCTTCCTCGAATGAGGAATCAAGAACCTAAAACTTAGCATCTTTCCTAGATTTACTCAACAGAAAACAACTTCACAGGCATGATCTCCTCTAGTAGAGATTCGAATCATCTAATCTACTCCTAGGTTATCTCAACAATAAAAACCCCTGTCTAATCATTCAAAAACAACATTTAAAATAACTCTATCTGCTCCTAAGATTCCTGAACCCACTCCTTATAAAAAATATCTAAGCTCAATTGTTTTTTGACATCTCACAATTTCCACATATCATGTTACCATATCATCACATTTCCATGCTTTCCTAATGCACATGCATCAGACTCCCAATGGATGAAAATTCATGAGCTCCTGCTCATAAGATCTTCAACATAATAACCTATTTTATGTAGATATGCAACATTCATCCAAGTAGAATCCTCTATTGGACAATTCTTCCAATTCACCAAATATTCCAAATACTCTTTCCTCCTGGTGTTTCTTGCAACCTTTGTATCCAAAATCTTCTCAACATGTAAGGGTTTTGTCACTGGCATTTGCTTCATCCATTGTGCTTCATTGAGTTCTTCACTGTAAATATATGTTGTAAATTGATCTTTGTCATCAGCTCGGTAAGGATATAAATATGCTACATTAAAAATAGGTGAGATATCAATTCATGTAGGTAGCTCTAGTTCATAATCATTTGTTGAAAAACCTCCTAAGAATTCTGCATGGACCTATTKTCTTCAACTTCAGTTTGTTGTACTCTCCTCTGGAGAATATTTCCTTCCTTAGGTGATCCAAAACCATGTCACCAACTTCATAGTTCACCTCTCTTCTTTTCAGATCTGCCTTTGTCTTGTACTTATAGTTGTTTTCTTGTAACTTTTGCTTAACTCGCTCATGTAGTTCATTGATTGCAGTTGCAAAGTCCTCTCCATATAAACTTCTTTGTTCAAGCTTACCTAAATCCCTCATCTCACTAACTCCCCTAGGGTGCATGCCATACAAAATCTGAAATGGACTCATTCCAGTTCTCCTTTTGGAGAATCATTGTAGGAAAATTCATCTTCAGCCAACACACGGTCCCACTTTCTAGGATTTCCTCCTACTAAGCTCCTCAGTATGTTCCCTATACTTGTGTTCACTACTTTTGTTTTCCCATCAGATTGTTGGTGATAAGCTGAAATAAAGTTTAGTTTGGTTCCAAGTTTCTTCCAAAAGGTCCTCCAAAAGTGCCATGTAAACCTGGTATCCATGTCTGAAATTAAACTCTTAGGTAAGCCATGCAATCTCACAACTTCATTAAAAAACAAGTTAGCCACATGTGTAGCATCACTAGTCTTGTAACAAGGAATAAAATATGCCATTTTTGTAAACTTGTCAACAACTACTAAGATGGAATCATTACCTCTTTGTGTTTTTGGCAAACCCAAAACAAAGTCCATACTTACCAAGTCCCATGGTATATTGGGAATTGGTAAATGAGTGTAAAGCCTAGTGTTTTGACTCCTCCCTTTTGCATGCTGACACACCCTGCAATTTCTCACATACTTCTGTACATATGCTCTCATATTTGTCCAAAAGTAAAAATGATTCAGTTGTTCATATGTTTTGTCAACTCCAAAGTGTCATGCCATCCCTCCATTGTGCTTTTACTATATCAAATTCTCTCTCATAGAGCAACTAGGAACACACAACTGACTATTCTTAAACAATAAACCATCTTGCAACATAAACTCACTCCATGGGTTGCTATCTCTATTCACGGGATTTTGACATGCTTCAAATGCATTTTGGAAGTCTACATCAGTTTCATATAAATCCATCAAATAATCAACCAAGACTTGGACTTGACTCTCATGCATGATCAAACTTTTTCTACTCAAAGCATCAACTACCTTGTTTGCTTGACCACTAATATGATTCAAGACAAAAGTAAAACCTTGCAAGAATTCTACCCATTTTGCATGCTTATGATTCAACTTATATTGTTGCATTATGAACTGTAATGCAGAATTATCCAAAAAAAAACACAAACTCTTTAGGAATTAAGTAATCCCTCCAATGCTTTAAGGCTTGAACCACAACATAAAACTATTTTTCATAAGACAAGTATTTATTGCTAAAGTAGGCAATAGACCTGTCTTCTTGGCTTAGTACAACTCCAATTGTTGTCCCACTAGCATCACATTTAACTTGAAAAAAATGATTGAAATTAGGTAACTTTAACACTGGCTTCTTGATTATCTTCTTCTTCAACATCTGAAATCTTATTTCATCCTCTGTTGTCCAGTAAAATGGAAGCTTGTCCTTTTTAATAGTATATATGATAGGTACATAGATACCACTAAAATTTCTGATGAACTTTCTATAAAATCTAGCTAAGCCATGAAAGCTCCTAACCTCAAAGATATTTTTGGGTGAAGGCCAATTGACAATTGCATCTACTTTGTCTGGGTCCATTTTCAGTCCATCCTTGGAATAACAAACCCAAAATACACTAGTTCTAACTTCATAAAAGAACACTTCTTTACATTCATTAACAATTTATCTTTTTGTAGTTTTTCTAAAATATATCTTAAATGCCTCAAGTGTTCTTCTTTTGTCTAACTGTAAACTAAGATATCATCCAAGTAAACAATGACAAACTTACCAATAAACTCCTTCAAAACTTCATTCATCAACCTCATGAATGTGCTAGGTGCATTTGACAAGCCACTCATATAACCCATCATTGGTCTTGAAGGTTGTCTTCCACTCATCTCCTTCTCTAATTTTGATTTTATGGTAGCCACTCTTCAAATCAATCTTGGAGAAATAGGTTTCTCCACTCAAACAATCAATCATATCATCCATTCGAGGTAATGGAAATCTATATCTGATAGTAATTTTATTGATTGCTCGGGAGTCTATACACATCCTCCCCTCTCCACCTTKCTTTGGACTAAGTATTGTAGGCACAACACATGGACTCAAACTCTCTTTTATCAGCCCTTTGTCTAATAACCCTTGGACCTACTTTTTGATCTCATCATTCTCCTTAGGTGTCATCCTATATGCAACCTTATTTGGAAGGCTTACTCCCGATATGAAGCCAATGTGATGACTTATACTCCTATTAGATGGTATTTCATTTGGTATATCATCCACCCCTATGTCACTGAATTCATGTAACATTTCTTGAACTTCAAGAGGTAAATCTGCAATATCAGTATTCATAAGTACAACCCTTCGTTTACAGATAACAACAAAACTCACCTTCTCTTCTTCAATCTACTGCAAAAATTCTTTCCCACTTAGCAACAATGCTTTTGGGTTTCCTTGTTCAACTGTACCTCCTTCTTGTAAAGGAAAAAGAGTATGCTTGATACCATCCTTTTCAAACTTGTAACAATTGATCCTTCCATCATGTACAACCTTCATGTCAAACTGTCATGGCCTTCCCAAAAGAATATGGAGGACATCCATAGGCATAATATCACAAATTATTTTGTCCTTCTAGATGCCTATTTGGAACTCCACTTCACTCTACTCACTCACCAATATTTGATGACCCTTATGCAGCCATGACACCTTGTAAGGTATTGGGTGTTTTATCTTTTTTAACCCCAATTTGTCCACCATCTCTGTGGAACCCAAATTTTCAGTACTCCCATTGTAAATCACTACCTCGCAGCATTTTCCTTTGGCCTTGCAAACAATCCTAAATAAATCCCTTCTATGGACAGGTTCCACAACATCTTTCTCTAGTTTCAAGATAATCGTGTTTAACATTAAAGACTCTCCAGTCTCTAGCACATTCTCTACCACAATTGCTTGCACATCTTCTTGCTCTGCGTGAGCTACATATGCACCTCTTGGTCCTACATTCTCCTTTTTAGGACACTCAAAGGATCTATGACCCAACTTGTTACATTTGTAACATTTATAGACAGTATACCTTCCTCTTCCTCTACCTCTACCTCTCTGGTAGGGTCTTCTACCTCTTGAGTCACTTCCTTTATCTAACTGCTCTTGCTGATTTGAGCTGTCATATTCACTTTTATGAGCTGGAAATTTTCCTTTTCCAACTGACTATCCTCTTCCTCTAGTTGAACCACGACCTCTGCCTGCATTTTGCTTCCTTATTATCTTCTCATCTGCCCTTAAATCACACAGGTATGCTTCCTCCATTGTCCTTGGTGACAACATACTGATTTCATCTTGAATTTCCATCCTTAACCCATTAATATGCCTCGTTTTTTTCTCTGAGGGATATTCTACATAACCTGCTCTCAAGTTAACACTGTAAAACTCCTCAGTATACTCTCTCACTGTTAGTAACATTTTCCTAAGGTTTTGCATCTGCATGTAGAGAGCTAGTTGGTAGTATTTTGGCAATATTTTTCCCCTCATCTTTGCTACCATCCTATCCCAACTTTTAATCACTGGCTTATTTTTCTTCCTCCTCTCGACCTACACATTATCCCACCATAAGGATGCATGTCATTTCAACCTTGTCATAGCAAACTTCACCTTTTTCTCCTCATCAATTTCCTCATATTCAAAATATTTATCGAGATCACTAATCCATTCTATTAAATTCTCAGTTGCTAGACTTCCATCATAAGTAGATAATTAAGGCTTGGGTCTCGAACTTGATCCTAATATTGACCTTAGCAATTTGAGTTATGCACTCTCTTGAGTTGGTTCTTCTGCTTCTTCCTCAAGTTCCTCTTCAGATTCACTTACGTCCCCAACCTCAGGATATCGCTGCCTACTAGTCTCCATGGCTTCCAACAGAGCTTGCAGCCTCCTCATTTCTTCCATGAGAACTGCATTAGCTACAAGCCTTCATCTTTGACCTCCTCTTGCTCGAAAATCGATTTTATTTCAGTTAACCATATAAGATCTTGTATAAAATTCTTGGGAAGAAAATTTCAAATTAATCAACCTTATGGGCTCTGATACCAAAATTGGTGCAGACCGAAGGAGAGTCACTTTCGGACCTTCAATGAGTCACCGGTTAGCCTTGCTTCAACACTCAATCGATTTCTACTTTAAATCAATATGCAATATTTTACAATGTCTTCAAGTCTTGTATGGAGTGTCACACCATTCTTTGGATAAAGGAAATCGCTCACCAAAGGCCAACGAGCCTACTCTGTTCTGTAGAGATTTAAAACAAGACAAGAAAAGAAAACAAGAGCGCCATGGCTCTTTCTTCACCTTTCCAATGGAGTTTCTCACACTTTGATAAACTCCCAACCAATCTTTCATATAAACAAATACTATGCAATTCAATTTCGAATTCGCAATGCAACTAACAAATTTTCGATTTATATGTGCATGAAATAGACATATTTCACACAGTTACCATTCTTTTGCTCAAATCGAATCTCCAGGTTAATTCAACGAACTCTCATTCACATAGAAAGGAATTCCAAACACATAGATTGGAAAATGCAAAAGAGAACTCAGAACCTGCAATTCGTGCACCAAATAAAATCTTCCTTTGTCCATTAATTTCACATACAGCCTAACTATTACAATGAGCAATTCAAAAATTACATAAAACAGAGGCATTCCTCCCCTTCCTTGAATGAGGAATCAAGAACCTAAAACTTAGCATCTTTCCTAGATTTACTCAACAGAAAACAACTTCACGAGCACAATCTCCTCCAACAGAGATTTGACTCATCTAATCTACTCCTAGGCTATCTCAACAATAAAAACACTTGTCTAATCATTCAAAAACAACATTTAAAAGAACTTTATTTTCTCCTAACATTCAAGAACCGACTCCTTGTACAAAATATCTAAGCTTAATCATTTTTTGACAACTCACAATTTCCACATGTCATGTGACCATATCATCACATTGCCATGCTTTCCTAATGTGCCTGCATTAGTATGACGCATGATCCAGATTTATGAGCGGAACGAAAGGAATAACAAATTGAATACAATAAAATACAGATACGGAGAACAACAAAAGATATCCAATGAAAAATAACTTCTATTGAATAAATAAAATAGGATTAAACTGTAAAATTGCAGAACTAGAAACAACTTGCTCGAATGGTGGTAGCTATCTCTGAGAAGAGATGTGACTGCTACGCACATCCGTCTGATAAGAATGATTGCAATGAGTCTCTAGAGGCATTTTTAACATTACTCATGAATTCCAAAGCCCTAGACATCCAAAAACCTAACCCTCAAAGATGAAACGCAAAAAGTTATGTGGGCCCCGATGGGTAGGTCAGTACCTCAACTTCCCGGGGTTGTAAATTTTGCATACGACCTCTGTTTTAGGCGCGAGATAGCCCATTGGAAAGGTATTTTAGAGAACTACACATTATTCCGTCAAAATCTAACTTCGTCTATAGCTTGATTATGGCAAGCCAAAAAAACACTTTTTAGGGCACCAAAACAACCCTGGAAGTACAAAAAGTTGTACTGACATGAAAAATTCCAAGATAATCCAGTTGGATTAGTTGGTCGGTCACCAATCTCCACCTAGAAGTTGTGCATGGCTTCAGACATCCTCGAAAGTGTAGAACCCACAATTACAAAGAATTATAAAAGAACGTGTTGAACTAGCAATTGTCAAGAGGAGCGAGTTGGAATAGGGGGGTGGCCACCAATATCCACCTGGATCAGTCCTCCCCCCTTAGGAAGCAATGGTCTCCATCACGTTGGGTGCCCCCATCAGGTGAGGAAACTTATGTTGAATTTGGCCTCGGGTGAGCCACTTGCCTTGGTGTAGGAGTTTCCCTACCTTGACAACCCGATAAAGATGGATCCTCTGATGATGAGTGCCCTTGACCTATGTGTCCACTATATGATAAGTGGATTCATGTTCCATGCAGTTAGGGTTGAGCTTTGTTGGTGTCAATTGTTTTGTGATGCGCTTAGGTTGAGCTTTGTTGCGTCAATTGTTTTGTGGTCTCGAGGTGTCCAATAATGGTGGTATCATACCGGTGGAGGTCCACATTGAACACCGGTGCAAGCTCGGCGAAGGTGAGGTTGAGCTCAAAAGAATTACTACCCACAACATTGGTGATAGTGTAAGGCCCATAGTGAAATGGGTGGAGCTTCCCATGGGGCCCTATAAGGTGCTCTTTATGAAAATGTAACCAGACCTTGTCTCCCACCTGAAATTGGTGCAGTACCCGGTGTTGATCATGGCGCTGCTTGTACTTAGCATTGGATTTCTGCAAAATCTCATGGACCTGTTGATGGATGTGTTGAATCCGCTCAATGAATCTGGTGGCTTTGTCCACCTCAGACTGAACATGGGAAGATTCTTCATGTGTGGTTGCAAGAGGTAGTGCAACATCAAGGGGACCCCAGGGTTGGAATCCCATCCCCACCTGAAATGGGCTATGGTCGATGGAGCTATGGAGAGTCTTGTTGTAGTTGTGTTGAACATAGGTAAGACTCGCATCCCATGTACGCGGATGCTTAAAGTTGTACATGCGCAGGATGTGCACAATCATCTGATTGAAGACCTATGTCTGGCCATCGATTTGGGGGTGGAAAACAATGGATTTAGTGATCTTGGTGTCCAATAGTGACCAAAGACTTGACCAAAATGTGTTGAGGAACCTGTTGTCCCGATCTGAGGTGATAGTTTGTGGTATCCCAAAATGGACCCACACTCATTCGAAGAAGATCTTGGCATTATCTGGCATTGTGATTCTCTTCTTCCAGGCTGTGATAATGGCCATCTTCGAAAATCGATCAACCACCACAAATACACAATCATTGTCGTGCTTGGTGGATGGAAGGCCAGACATGTAATCCATCAAGATGGATTCCCAAGGCCTCTCGGGAGTAGGAAATGGGGTGTATAAGCCTTGCTACTTGATGGTTGGATTGGAAATGGCACAGGTAGTGAAAGATCTGGTATACTTGTTGACGTCTTGTCGAAGTTTTGGCCAATAAAAATGTTTCTGTAGAACGGCCACATTTTTCTCCACACCAAAATGTCCTGCCATCCGACTGTAATGAGCCTCCAAAATCAGCTTTGCACGCTCGCTTTTGGGAACACAGAGGTGGCCCAGATGACATAACAGACCATCCTGGATGTGAAAATCGGTGAAATTTTCTCATGTACCCAAGATCTGATGGGTGGTGGCGAAGTCAGGGTCACGTTGATAAAGTTGGGGCCACTCATATGCCTCATGCCCACAAGAATGGAGCACTGTGGTGAGTGCAGCAACGAGAGGGCGACTAAGGCAGTCAGTGAAATGATTTATGCTCCTTGTTTTATACTTGATGTTGAGATGGAACTGTTGTAGGTATGTGGACCACTTTTGATGGCGGTCATTCTGCAACTTCCCCTGTGTTTGTATGAACTGCAGAGGCTTGTGATCAGTGTGGATGATTGTCTCCTTTCCCGTAATGTAATGTTTCCATTGACAACTTGCTTTCACAATGGAATACATTTCTTTTTCATATGTGGGGTATTTCCGAACAATATATGAGAGTGTCTCACTATGGTATGCTATTGGATGACCATGTTGAGTGAGAACTGCGCCTACAGCATAATCGAAGGCATTCGTCTCAATCTCGAACGGTTGTTGCAGATCAGGTAAGGAGAGTACTGGAGTTGAGAACCAACGATTCTTCAGATCATCAAATGCTTCTTGTTGTAAATTCCCCCATGCGAACTTTGTCTTGCCACCTCCCTTGGTTACTTGGTTGAGGACCCATGCAATATGGGAGAATCCCAACACAAACTTTCGGTAGAAGTTGGAAAGTCCCAAGAAGTTTTGAAGCTCAGTTAGTGTGGTCGAGGTTGGCAAGTCACGAATGACTTGGATCTTAGCCGGATCCACATGTACCCCATGCTCATCAATAATGAAGCCCAAGTATTGGACCATGTTCATGCCAAAGGATCATTTTTCCAAGTTGGCATATAGTTTGTGTTGTCGTAGAGTGCCCAAAACCTATTGAATATGTTGCATGTGTTCCTCCCAAGTTCTGTTGAATATGAGGATATCATCCACATATACCACCACAAAAGAGTTGGTGAAGGGTCTCAATACATCATCCATCAATCTCATGAAATTTGTTGGTGCATTTGTTAAGCCAAAGGGCATGACCATCCATTCGAAGAGACCTTCTTTAGATTTGAAAGTTGTCTTCCATACAACAATTGGTTCGATTGGAACCTGGTGGTAGCCAGACTTTAGGTCAATCCTACTGCAGAACTTTTCCCCCTTGGGTTGGTCAAAAAGGTCATCAATTCAGGGAATTGGGTACCGGTTCCGGACTATGATTTTGTTTAATGCTTTGTAATCAATGCAAAGCCGCCAGATCTCGTCTTTCTTCTACGCCAGCACAATCGAGCTTCCGCAAGGAGAGGAGTTGGGTCGGATGTGCCCATTTTGAAGCAACTCTTGGTTCTAGTGCTTGATTTTGTCATTTTCCATCAGCAAGCGATGATAGACTAGTGCATTAGGCAGTGATGCATCGGGGATTAGATCAATTGGATGCTTGACTTGACAATGTGTTGGTACCCCGGTGGGTGAGGAGAAGATGTCTCTGTACTCTTCCACGATCTCGTCCTCTTACTTATGCTACAAAGAAAGGCTTTGTGTAGAGGTCACGGATGTGGCGACGACCTTCTTCTTACTGCGAGCACAAATCATTAAGAAGACGAACTTCTCAGTCTGTGAAATGACCTTACTTCATTGCTTAGCAGAGATTAAAGAAATAGTGGTAGGAGGCGGTACCTCTGCTATCATGTACAATTGTCTACCCAAAGTAATAATAACAATGTGGGGTCTAGACTCATACACAACATGTCGCTTCCACAAATATGGTTGACCTAAAAGAATATCACAAACTCCAAGGGGGGAAATATCACACAATACCTCGTCTTTGAAGGGCTTGATGTTGTAGGGAAGACAACATTGTTGGATGACGCGGAGATCTCATCCTTGGCAAAGTCAGTCGATGGTGTAGGGATGTGGGTGCAGTGTTATCGGCACGTCTATCCGCTTTATGACCTCTGTTGAAATCCGGTTCTTCTTATTTATGCTATCGATAATGAAATGAAGCGGAGTCCCCTTTACCCACATCTGTGAGTGAAAGAGGCATTCCCCTTCCTTTGGTTCTTCTGGTTTGCTTGGTTGTACTTTGGTGGTAGCGACAGTGGCACTGGGTTCGACATCAATGATCTGCTCCCAGTTTCCGGATTTGATTCGGAGTCAGAATCTACCTCTGACTCGAAAGCTTTCAGCTCAGCCACCATTGAATGCTTGAAGCAACATTCTTCGGTGTTGTGCCAAGGGATTTTATGGTATTCACACCATTTTCCCGTGTTCTTCTTCAACTTCTCATTACCCTTCTTGGGTTGTGGCTTGGACTTGTTGTCCTGAGAGTGACTATATTTGACCTATCCATTGTTTTGTGTGTTGGGGCCTCATTTTCCCTTCTTAGGCTATGAGGAGTTTGCAAATCCAAACTCTCGCCTCTTCTGCTTAATTTTTTGCTCGATCTTGACATCATATCTATAAGCCGCACCAAATGATGTGATGTCCAGAAACTCCATTTCTGTTTGAATGTATCTATGCAGATAGTCGCGGCATTTGAGCACCAGATGTCATTCAGAGTCCTTTATACCCAATTTGGTGCACAAGGTATGGAAAATATTGGTGAAATCTAGTACTGGCTGGTCCCTTTCCTGACGCAGCATGGTCCATCTTGTGTATTGGTCCTCGTAGCTTCCAACGAGGTAGTATTGTTCTTTAATGACATCCTTGAAGGAATCCCATGTGGGGGAAACCACAAATATTTCAAATTCCTCTATGGCCCTTTGCTCAGAGTAAGTATTCCACCAGTCCTTAACATCGGGGACGGCCTTGAGGAGTGCAAAAGTAATATTTTCCCTGTCGAAAAATTTGTGGACCGAAAAATACCCTTCGAGCAGATTCATCCATTTATCTACAACATCTGCATCTATCAGTCCTTCAAATAGTGGAATATCAAAATTTACTTGTACCTTGAAGGGGGTTACATCGCCGCTTGATAAAGATGGGTTTCCTGTGGGCAATCGCCGAAGGATTTGTGCAAAGTTGTACATCATTTTGTTTCTTTGTCGCGCAAGGGCCTCCTCGAGCAACATTTTAAAAGGATCTCATGCTCCATCATCTTTCTTCTCGTCCTCCATGGGTTGTTGTCAGGATCGGCGTGGTCGATATTGCAAAGGCTCAACTGGTTCGAGTCCCAACTTCTTGTACCCAGATCTTGTCGGGGGCATGCACGAAGAAAATCAAATGAAGCGCAGACTAATTTGATACCACTGATCCGGATTTATGAGTGGAACGAAAGGAATAACAGACTAAATACAATAACACAGAGATACGGAGAACAACAAAAGATATCTAGTGAACAATAACTTCTATTGAATAAATAAAATAGGATGAAACTGTAAAATTGCAAAACTGGAGACAACTTGGTCAAATGGTGGTAGTTATCTCTGAGATGAGATGTGGCTGCTCTGTGCATCCATGTGAGCAAAATGATTACAATGAGGCTCCAGAGGCCTTTTTAACATTACTAATGAATTCCAAAACCCTAGGCATCCAAAAACCTAACCCTGAGAGATGAAACACCAAAATTTATGTGG
The DNA here is from genome assembly GCA_010110895.2 of Picea sitchensis. NCBI lineage: Eukaryota > Viridiplantae > Streptophyta > Pinopsida > Pinales > Pinaceae > Picea > Picea sitchensis. The sequence goes on along the minus strand of SNQJ01S0010347.1, from coordinate 35,485 downwards.
GCCCTGATGGGTAAGTTGGTACCTCAACTTCCTAGGGTCGTAACTTTTGCATACGAACAATGTTTTAGGCACATGATAGCCTGTTGGAAAGGTATTTTCAAGAACTACAAATTATGTCGTCAAACTCTAACTCCGTCTACAATTTGACTGTGATAAGCAAAAAAAACATTGTTTAGGGCCCCAAAACGGCCCTGGAAGTACAGAAAGATGTATTGACAGGAAGACTTCCAAGATAAGTCAGTTGGATTAGGTGGTCGGCCACCAATATCCACCTGGAAGTTGTGTAGAGATTTAGACACCCTCGAAAGTGTAGAACCCACAATTACAAAGAATTACAGAAGAACGTGTTAAACTAACAACTGTCAAGAGGAGCCAGTTGGAATAGGTGGGTGGCCACCAATATCCACCTGGATCAACGCAGCTAGGGTTTGTTGCACACATGGTGTACTGGTGACACATAGCATGGATTTTAGTGAGGAGAGACATCGCTTTCTCCCACCTTGCTCCGGATTGATGCCACATGGACTTTGGAGGCCTCCTGCTTTCCCTAGAGACCTTGACATCTCACATGTGTGGGCTATTTTGATGTATTTTGAATTTATTACACTTTGTAAAGGCTAAATGAGGGGTCAGTCTCACTCAAAAACAATGTTATGTTATGTTATGTTATGTGGACAAAAGTGAGATGTCAGGCCTCATATATAAAGGCTAGCACTCATTTCATTTTTGGGATCATCATTCCTCACCTTTGTGAGAGACTACTTCTAAAATTTTCGGCCCTTAGGGGTTACTAGCTCTTTCTCTCTCATATTCTATGCTTGGAAGGATCTTTTATGGATGGTTTTGTTCATTTTGGATGGATATCTATGCAATTAGGGTAAAATTCTCTTGGTTTCTTAGATGAAGTAAGTAAATTTATGCAATTATTGTTTATCCTATTAATGTTTATGGTGAAATTGCTATTTGTTGCAAGAAGTCTTGTTTATTGAAAACCTAAGAGAGGAACATAAGTGTGTCTTCCTCTCACAAGGTGATATTTGTCTAAAATTGGTTTAATTTTCTTTGTTAGGGTTAGAACCCTAAATCCCTAAAATTCTAGCACTTTAGGATTTCATCCCGAGATAATTGATCTTTGACCTAGTTGAAGCTACAATAAAGGAGAAACGGTTTATAGGGCCCAAACGTGATTGCACCCTAGGACTCTTTCTCCTCAAGATCTAAGACCTAAGACCCAAATGTGCTTGCACCTTAGGGTTTAGATCCTACCTCTTGGTTTCAAGTAGGCCAACCTTCAAGCTTGGTTGCATTGAAAGATTCCATACTCTATAAAGACACTACTCTTGAAGAAACTCTCTTGGTGAATTGATTGATAAACTCTCTCTCTCAAAACTCTCAAGCATCCTATTAATATACTAACATTAACCTTACCAAACTCACTAAATAACTTCTTGCTATAAAAGGTTTTCTACAACCATCTAAATCACCTTAATTTGTTGCATACACTAATCTAAAGGTGGCTTAACTCACTCAGAAATAACATCTAACCATTGGATAATACTCTATTGGAAGTATGCTTGATTTTCATGGTCAATTGTGGGTATTTTTAAGAGATTACTATTGTTGTTGTTACAAATTAGTTATTGGTGTTATAATATTGTTTTACTACTGCAAATTGCAACAACCATCACAATATAACTTGTCTAGTGTCTAAAAGAGGTCATTATTGCATACTTTAGCTTGGAAATTGTTATATATATGATGTAAAGTGTTCTTTTTTCGGGAAAGTACCAAATCATCTTCAAACCTCTTCTTTTCCTTGACCTAGACCAATCATCTGGTGATCAAGACAGGGGGCAGTAGGCTTGGCTACTAAAGTCGCTATTTGATCCCTTGAGGTCACCAGTGAAGCCTCCCTTGTGGTAGACCTCTTCCATCACTAAAACAAGAGAAATCTCTACTTAGGTGACAATGGTAGGTTCTTGTGGATCTTGTGGAGGGATTTACAGAATTACAAATCCTACGATAACATTTTATCATCATTGTCGACGATAATTGAGTCATTCTCCTCTGATATATCTTTGGTAAACTTCTCCTGAAGCCCTTATCTTACAAGTTTACCTTACGACTCCACTGAGGGTAGTTCCCTCACCTTCCTTTTGATGATCCATGGGGGATCAATTGGCGACTCCACTAACATATTCTAAGGTGTCATCATATTCTTAACTTTGTGACATTGCATATTTCAAAGTGATGGAATTATGGCACGATGGTCACTTCACAAAATGTTTCCCTCTCTGGATATTGAGGATATTTCGGGATACCCAAATCAATTTTCTTTGGGTTGGGGGAATAATTATCCAAAATTTGATGGAGACCCATCCTTGGCTATTACTCATGTTGTGAATTTCTTGAAGCTTTTTTCAGACATAGATGTGACACATCAAGATGTGTTGATAAGATTGTTTTTTCTATCTCTGGAAACAAGACAAACAGATTGGGTTAGGCATACTCTCAATGCAAAGAGTATATCTTCTCTACAATCTTCATTGAGGAATTCCTCAAAATATGGGCCCCAAGAACAAAAAGATATGAATACATTTTCCACGATCTCACGGTGACCCTCCAAATCGAAGGATTACATTCTAGCCCCGTTGAGGAAGATAAAGAATCCACTAACGAACAAGAAGTTCAAGAGAAGATTCATGAAGAGGGATACCAATCCCTCGAAGAGGAGCATGAATTTCCTTGTGATTCTATTGAAGAAAATGAAGACTCGATTGAAGAAAAATATCCTGAAGAGGTGAATCATGAGGAAGATTACCAAGAAGAACATGAGTTGCCTTGTGAATATGTCGAAGAATAACACTTTGATGAAACACACCTTGTTAAAGACCTAATCCATGAAGTGGCTCCTCATGATGAAGAAGCATTAGTATTTTCTCCTCCTTTTGATGAAGTCATCCAAGTTTCCATTCCTCGTACTGTTATAGCAAATTTTTCCTCATCCCATGCAACTTTCTTGGATGGTCTTTCCATTTCCCTATGCAGACTTGAAGTCCCCTTTTTTACCTTCCAGAGCCAAAAAAGAAAAAATTTCCACATATACGCGCCCTATCAGTTAGACAACAAGCGTATACACAGGTTGCTCCACTACAACCTGCATACAACGAGTTTGGTGCTCAAAATTAAAAATTATGTCGGGTTCCCATGCCATGTCACAATATCCATGATCCTTGACCTTCCACATACTGGAAATGCTCTGACACGGCCCTTCACTTCCATTTGAAAGCTATAAATTGATCCATATCCAAGCCTTGGAAAACAAAAAAAAATCAACCTTGAGAGAAAAGATACTCTGAAGAAATTTCACTTCATATTGAGTCTACATCTCTTTATCCTTAAAAGTTTGAACTCAGTGTTCAGCATCCAAGATCTTCCCTCTTTATGATGGAGAACCTCATTGTCTCCTTTATATGAGCTTTCCTTTTGTGGAGGATTGAAGTGGTGGAGGCCCAGCTGGAGGGACTTAGTTTCTCAGTTCTGAGATGTGTCGTTACAAAAGTTTGTCACCCATATACTTCTGTTGATTATTTTAATAGAAATACTCTTTTCTCGTCGAATTGATATCTTGCAAATATTTGAATTATTATTCCATGGAAATATTTTTCATGTATGTTAATGGATTATGCTAATCTATATCCTAACATTATATATTATCACCATATGCTTGTGTATATTGGTTGTTGAGGACAAGTTGCAGGTATAAATCTTTGAGTTGCATGCTCAATGGTGGTCTTCATCGAACGTCCGGGCAAGGTAGGCTCTTGGCCTTGTCTTGTTAGCATTTCATTTATATAGCATACTTGGGATTAGAGTTGATTTCTGTGTGTCATTCTGTCTGTCGTGGTTTACCCCATGCCATGGAGAGATTTTCCTCGTAACACATGCGCATGAAGAAAATAACATGGTAAGTTATACTCATTTCCAAAACTTCAATATTGTTTTATCCCATGAATGAGAAGGTGAAGAAGTATTAGAGGAACCCTTGGATACATTGGACCCTTCATGCTATAATGAAAGTGATGGTTAGATCAACAATATTGATGAGTCTATACATGTTGGGGACGTAAATGGAATGTCATTTGTTCTGGTCTTAACGGAGACCCCATTTATGACATTGAAGGTCATTTTCAATTGTTTCCCTTAGAACAACCATATGTGATTGTGACTAATTTAGATGTTTGGTAACATGAAGATGACATGATTACATATTTGTTCCAGCCACCTAGGGATAACTTATTGCAGCATTATCATGATGATTTATGATATTATCATGGGGGGTTTGATACATATTCTTTTGAGCACTTGGATTTATTCTATGAAGAAGAGTTTCAACCATTGTTGTGCTCTAACTATGATGGGGGTAAGGACATGATTGGCCTAGAGCAGGATTTTTGTGATGAGAGTTTCCAACCTTTTCCTTTTTCACCTTCATGTTCCACTATAGACATGGTTGGTAGTTTTCCTCACAATAGCCATTTCCTATGGGGCAGAGTAGTTTTCAGCCTATGGTTTGTTGCAAGGGTTTTTAGTTTCACACACAAGGCCAACAATCCTTAGGTTGGGAGAATTTGTTTTTCTCTAGGCCTAGTTTGATCCATTATCTTTCCCTCTCTACTCCCATAGACAACCTTAGAGTGTTCCTTAGTTTCCTCCTCATCCCTTATTGATCTTCAAGTGATGTCCTTCTAACCGAGGATGAGGATTCTCCTTTTTCTGACTCTTTTGGCCTTGTCTTAGGATAGATAGGGAAGGATTGTGGTGATGCCTCCTTGCACATCGTTGTCCCTCCCTCCCAGTTCCATGAGTTGGATTTTATGACTAGTTATGGTATGGTGTATGTCCCAACTCATGATCTTTTTGTGTTTCACTTGCCCTTATGTTGGTTTGTGATGAAACACATGGGTAGATATTATGATACAATGTTGGGATGGTTTCACTGGTCATATGATTATACCTAACATTTCAAACTAACATAGATTTAGTGTAGTTTAGCGAATTTGCATCTTGTATTTCATTTGTATATATGTTGTGTTATGCATTCATGCTAGTGGAGTCTTGAATCTTCTTAT
>SNQJ01S0010347.1:0-19085 GCA_010110895.2 Picea sitchensis | reverse complement strand
GAAGTTTTTGCTGGGTTTTCTTCCCCTAGAGGGTTTCCCAAGATAAATGATGTGTCTCTTGTGAATGTGTATTTCTCAGTGATCTTGTTCTTATGTTGCTCTTATCTATTGAAATGCAAAGAACTATAATAATGGCATAAACACTAACAGACCTTACTCCAGTTACATAGCATTGTTATGTGATATCATTGATGCAGAGCCTGTCAATTATGAAGAAGTTGTAGAAAATAAAGTATGGCAGGACGCCATGATTGAAGAGTACCAACCCATATTGAAGAATGATGTTTGGGATGTGGTTCTGAGACCGAGAGACAAATTTGTAGTGAGGTCGAAGTGGATTTTCAAGACTAAGCATTCAGCAAATGGTATTATTGAGAAGTACAAGGCAAGGTTTGTGGCATGTGGTTTCTCCCAGAAAGAAGGAATTGATTATGAGGAGACATTTGCTCATGTGGCGAGATACACTTCGATTAGAGCTATACTTGTGATAGTTGTAGTGATGAAGTGGAAGGTACACCAGATGGACATGAAGACAATTTCCTGAATTGTGTGGTAGAAGAGGATGTGTGTGTGGAGAAGCCACAAGGTTTTGAGACACATGACAAGCAGACACGTGTGCAGATTAAAGAAGGCCTTGTGTGGGTTGAAGCAAGCACCCAGAGCATGGTATGGTAGAATTGACGGTTACCTGATGAGCTTGGGATTTACCAAGAGTAAAGTGAATCCCAACCTTTACTTCAAGGTTGTGGATGGCGGACCAGTTATACTATTGCTATATGTGGATGATTTGTTTCTAACAGATGTTGAGAAGCTCATTGATGAATGTAAAAAAACGCTTGCTTCAAAGTTCGAGATGAAGGACCTGGGTATAATGCATTACTTTTTGGGTTTGGAGGTATGGCAGAGACCGGATGACATTTTCCTTAATCAAGGAAAGTATGCAATAGAGATCCTGAAGAGATTTGGGATGATGGACTGTAAGGCCATGTCTACTCTGATGGTGACGAATCTGAAGTTGTGTGATACTTCTTCAAAGACAGTGGACACCACCATGTATAGATAGTTGGTTAGTTCATTGATGTACCTGACGAACACGAGACCGGATATATGTTTTGCGGTGAACACATTGAGTCAGTATATGGTTGAGCCAAGGCGTGTTCACTTGGTTGCGGCAAAACATGTGTTGAGGTACCTAAGGTACCTGAAGGGTACAGTGGATTATGGACTCAGGTATGATGTGGATCGTGAGATTACACTACACGAGTACATAGATTCAGATTGGGTCAGTAGTGTTGCAGACCAGAAGAGTACATCTGGATGTTGTTTCAGTTTGGGATCAGGTATGATCTCATGGTTCAACAGAAAGCAATCTAGTGTAGCGCTTAGTACAGTTGAGGCAGAGTACATAACAGTGTGTTTAGCTAGCAGTGAAGCAGTGTGGCTTCAGAAGTTGTTAGCTGGTGTGTTTGATCTCGAGTTAAAGGTGACTTGCAACTGGTGCGACAACCAGAGTTGTGTGAAGTTGTCAGAGAACTCGGTGTTTCATGACAAGTCGAAGCATATCGAGATCAAGTATCACTATATCAGGGATATGGTGCAGAGAGGAGCGATAAAGCTCCAGTATGTGGCTACAAATTATCATGTAGTTGATGTGTTGACCAAGCCTCTATCAAGGGTGAAGTTTGAGTACTTCAGGGACAAGCTTGGTGTGGTCCAGAGGGGCGTTCCCTTGTGATAGGGTATGATGTGTTACATATATGACTCCAGATAGCAGCATGGTATAGTGTGGAAAGCAGGTTGTCATGCTCGAGCACTGACTGTGGCACCGGTCAGGATGATGTGTACGCAGATCCTTCAGGGATAGCGTGTTTTCCTAGATGTGGAGGTCCAACCAATTTGTGTGGTTGGAGGCTTCACACAGATCCTTTGGGGAGAGCGTGCCTCCAGTACAGCTAGAGGGCCAACCTAGTGTGTTGGACGTCTGCGACTCCAGTTAAATAGTCTGGTACGCAGGTCTGCTACTCCAGTGAAATAGTCGGGTATGCAAGTACTCCTGTGAAATAGTCTGGTATATTGCTACTCCAATGAAATAGTCTGGTACACATAGCTACTCCAGTAAAATCATCTGGTATGGTAAGATATTGCTAGTCCAGTGAAATAGTCTGGTATGCATGTTACACTGGTGTGTCAACCAGTGGGACTTATTCATATGAGAGCGTAGCTAGTAAGACTCCATATGAAACTTAGTCACCCTGTTACCTAGTTCTACATGAGATGGTTGTTTCTATCACTGTAGATCTAGTGCCTAGTTATTGTGGACCAGAAGAAAGTCCCATCATGATTGTTGTGCCAACTAGTGGGATTTGATTTATGTTGGTTGCTATTATGGATGCATGTTGTGTGTGGTTAAAAAACTTCTTGTGATGTATAGATTTAGTGTGTTTTCAACAAGTCAATGGTCAAGACTACAGAAGTGCAGAAGTCATGTTGATGATTGAAGTACAGATGCAGTGTGAGAATCGTGCCAGAAGAATACCTTCATCGCTGAGAGGGAGTCTTAAAGTTTGGGCAGCTGGGGAAGGTATTCTTATTATATTAGACCAAGTCAAAACCCTAATGAATAATATTATGTCGTATTTGTAAAGTCAACCCTATTGTGCCTTTGTAAAAGTCGGCCCTATTGTGCCTTTGTAAAAGTCAAATATAAATTAGAAAGTGTAAAGTGTACAAGTCGGCCCTGACCTAATTTCAGGGTGGCCCAACTTGTATTTATAGGATGCTAGGTGTCTCATTTAGAGAACACACACACAACACAAGTTCTCTCTCAAGGAAAAGTGTGCAACTCTGAGGAGGAGATCCAGCGATAAAGTAAAGGTGTTTTTGGTGAAGGGTTTTGGTTATCTCTTGGAGGCCTATCTTGGTCTAGTAGTGCGCTACCCTATTCTGGTTAGGGTTTCTGGTCTATCTTTTGATTATCTTTTGTTTGGTGAGATCTCTCTTGAGAGACACATTGTATTTGTTGACAAATCTATATTGAAGAAGTTTTGTTGGGTTTTCTCCCCCAAGAGGGTTTCCCAGGATAAATCTTATGTATACTATGAGCGTCTTTCTTTCAGTGATGTTTATGCATGCAATTATTGATTTAATAATTTAAAGTTAAAGAATAATTAATACACTTAACTGCTTAAGCGAAATTTCAACACTCACATCCTCAGAACCTTGAACGATGGACAAATGAGCTTGGTTGGAGCAGATTCAATCACGATGGCACACAAGTGGGCAGGAAGCCCCACAAGCTAGGCATAGTACCCTAAGACTTATTTTTCACTAGGATCAAGGACATTGCAGCAATAGATAGTCAGAGAGTGTAGAGATGAGATGCATCTCCCTATGACCTAGATGAAACACATGAATCCTGAACGTTGGCCTTATTATGGTGATGGCATCGCCTTTTAGGGTATCACACAGCTAGGGTTTGATGCACACATGGGGTTTTGGTGACACATGGCATGGTTTTCGGTGAGTAGAGACATCAATTGCTCCCACCTTGCTCCGAATTGATGCCACATGGCCTTTGGAGGCCTCCTGCTTTCCCTAGAGACCTTGACGTCTCACACGTGTGGGCTATTTTGATGTATTTTGCATTTATGATCAACCCCACTCAAAAACAATGTTATGTTAAGTTATGTAGACAAAAGTGAGACCCTATACCTCATATATAAAGGCTAGCACTCATTCCATTTTGGGGATCATCATTCCTCACCTTTGTGAGAGAGTACTTCTGAAATTTTTGGCCCTTAGGGGTTAATGACTCTTTCTCTCTCATATGCTATGCTTTGAAGGATCTTTTATGGATGGTTTTGTTGATTTTGTATGGATATTTATGCAATTAGGGTGAAATTATCTTGGCTTCTTGGATAAAGTAAGTAAATTCCTCCAATTGTTGTTTATGTTATTAATGTTTATGGTGAAATTGTTATTTGTTGCAAGAAGTCTTGTTTATTGAAATCCTCGGAGAGGAACATAAGTGTTTCTTCCTCTCACGAGGTGATATTTGTTTAAAATTGTTTTAATTGTCCTTGCTAGGGTTAGAACCCTAAAGCCCTAAAGTGCTAGCACTTTAGGATTTTAGCCCTAGATAATTGATCTTTGACCTAGTTGAAGCAACAAGAAGGGAGAAACAGTTTCGAGGGGCCAAATGTGTTTGCACCCTAGGAGTCCTTCTTCAAGATCTAAGACCTAAGGCCCAAATGTAAGCACCTTAGGGTTTGGATCATACCTCTTGGTTTCAAGTAGGCCAACCTTCAAGCTTGGTTGCATTAAAAGACTCCATACCCTAGAAAGGCACTAATCTTCATACCCTAAAATTTGACCCATACCCTAAGACTCCATACCCTAGAAAGGCACTAAGACTCCATACCCTAGAAAGGCACTAAGACTCCATACCCTAAAATTTGACCCAGTGATAGATTTCATTGCTCCTTCATTATGGACATGTTTCAGAGCTTGAGTTTTGGTTCTAGATGTGTTGCAATGCTTCAACATTTATTTATGTGAACAATGCTTTCACAACTTGCATCCAACTTCATTGCTCTATTAGGTAAGCAATGTTGCCTAGTTGCCCCCTATCACCATGTCCTCGTTGTTGATGCCTTGGGATACTGACTTGAAGCAGGTCAGCGCTGAGGAAGAATTTAGGGTATATCTCTTCCTTATGAATCAAAGATGGTTAACAACCACCTCACTTATAACTCTTTTCTTTTAGTTTGGGTGGATCAAAGATCAGTTGAGGCTACAAGGGATTGTTTACATCTCTTTTGCATTTTACTTCTAGAGCAGTGGTTAGAGAGCAGAAGACTGGATTTTGGCCTATCAAAATTGATGATCCTCTAGTTGGATCTTGTCTTTGTGGATTTTTTTTCAACTAGGAGTGATTGTACACTACCTTGGGATTCCATTTGGAACAAGACTCTTAGTTGTGGTCATGTAGGATTGGTGCCTGGAAGAAATTCACACAAAGGTCCTCATATAACAATACAAAGATCTCCCTTTTTCAATAGCACTAATAATTGTTTCATGGATATATGAGCTATGTTTCTTGTTGGCTCCCTAACAGGGATTGATTCAAGAAATTAGAACAGGGACTCAAGTCTTTTTTGTCATCCAAGTGTGGGAGCAAAAGAGAACTTTCCTAGGTTCCTTGGGATGTGTGTATTATGCCCAAGGAAGAGGGGGTCTCATTTTTATTAATATTGCATCCGAAGGGTGTATTATTGTGCCCAAGTGGGTGGTGTTGGTGTATTCTTGTGCCCAAGTGGGTGGTGTTGTGTCTTGAGGGTTCCACTTCCTAGTAGGTTTTATTGTGGCACCAATTCCAATCAATGAGCATATCCCTAGGGTTCAGGGTGATTTTGACTTATGTGATATTCTGTCCTTGCAAATGTTCAAGATTCCTAGATCATTATTTTGTAAGAGTATGTGGGAGCCTTGAAAATTTGTTGCCCCATTGGTCACATGGAACTTATCAGGTAGCTATGCAGGATGGGATCTATCTTGGCATTCTATTTAGTGCTAGAAGCATCAAGGTCAATATCTTGCTAAACTTACAAGGTTTCAATCCCACAAGTTAAGCAAGAAAGGCATTTTCTTCTAGAGAGATCTTTGATATTTTAAGGCCAGGCGCTAGTCAGATTGGAGAGTGTTGGCTCACCATAAGGACCCCTTGTATTCTGATAGCAGCTATCAAGGAGATTATGGTGTTGATTCCTTTGGAGGGACTATACAAGTTCAACATAGACATCTAGGGATCCATGTGGAGAGATTGGGGGTGGAAGTCAAGAAACAGATTCAATGGCGTGACTCCAAAAATTTGTACTCCCTTCTTCACCAAAAGCATCTCCTATCCCCTGTCCTGAACACCCAATGGTCCTCTTCTAACCCTAACGTCAAATGAACTTGTATGTTGCACAATGTTTCGTCCATTTGCCTCATCTACAAACTACCAGTGTTTTCCTGGCTCATTATTTAGCAGGATCTGCCATCTAAACCCTGATTGGCTAAAAGTGGGCTTTCTTTGGTGTGTGGACGTCCCGAGACAGTGAGGCACCTTTCTTGGGACTACAAGTTTCCCAGAAATTGTTGGAAGTTTGTCCTGGATTAGTACTCGCCGTGTTTCAGGGGCAACTCCAATGGTGAGCAGTGGTGTTTGCAGATTCACACTACCTAGTGATCTCTGCGTTTTCATGAATTCGGCATTGCCTTATAATCAAACTTTGTTCACTATTTGGAAGCTATGGTGCAAGTATGTGGTTTCTGATAAGATCAGTTCATTTCAATTTTTTTGTCATGTTTGGTGAGAAAAGGTATATCTGCAGTTGTTAGGTAAAATTACCCTTTGATCAAAGACACTCAAAACTTAGATGCTTCAGTGTGCTCTAATATTCTTTCTGCTCTAGTAGCACTGAGGTAGAGGATATGATACAAATTTGTATATGTCATTCCACCTTATTTTTGGTGTTCTCAATATATTTTTGTTAATAGATGACATTTAAGAAAAAAATACACAACCTTGCAAAAAAAACTTCAAGCTCTGAAAACACAAGCACTAGGAATTTCAATCTAAACCTTGCAACAAAAACTTCCAGCCCTGAAAAAACAAGCTCTAGGAATTTCAATCAAAATATAAAATAAAAGCCATGCAAAATCTTAAACTTCATAAACAGTTGCAATTTTGACTGCAATTGTGAATCGATTTTGAAAGGCCTACTTTTAAAGATGTTAATACCATTGCATACATAAATGGAAAATCCAATCCCCTTGTGTTCAGACGATAAGTCATATAAGTCCCCAAGTAAGCCTTTATGTTGAAAGTGCAACATTGTAAATCAGTCTATTCTGTAATCAGCTGGCATGAGTCTGCAGATGTAGGTAGCAGACTGAAAATGCTCTCCAAGATGTTAATGGTGAAATCTGTCATGTTATAGACATTTCAATTTTCTCTTCAATGTGGGACTCTGCAACATGTTTTACAAATTCACACACACATAAATCTATGCTCCTTAGTGTCGAATTTAGTGAGACACATTTAGTACAGTGGACCTCAGATATGGTAACAAAAAGGGGTCAACCAAACAAATGAGAGATGAAAAAAAAGGTTAATTGCACAATTTACAATTATAACAAATTACAATAACTTCACCTATAACTTTTAAATTCTTCCCAAGAAACAAGTTTTCACAACAAAATTTGAATGCTTAGCATTCCCAAAACTATATGGCATAAATGTTTGGAAAAAACAAATCAACTTTTTTTTAATCCCAGTCTGTAGTTCGGTCTGCTCAACAGAACGATTGACTGACTGGGCCAATTTTCGATTGTTTTTATACAGTCGGAAAAAAAGGGACCAGGAAACAAAACAGCTGTTTTTAAAACATGCATATTAGTTCTCATTCATATTAATCGAGAGTTTCAGTGAAACACCAGCAAGAACAAAGTAAAAAGAAGAATTGTTCATTAGGTCAGTTGTTTTCTGCGGACCAATAATTTATTGCATTTGGATGCGATCCAAATTTCCATTCATACGCTAAAATCCGTAAACTAAAAAACCCATGCATTCCTAGAAATGCTTAGATAAAATTGGTAGGGTTACGCAATCAGAACTCAAATGACTCAAATCTTTGTTGTCATGCATCTTTACCCACCAGATTTTGGCTCATTTGCATGGCTCTCTCTCTCTATAACAGACAAATGTCCACGTAAGTACAGTCTTATGATAGTAAGACTAAGACACTTTCTTTATATGCAATGAATATATGCAGCTTTCCTCTCAGGCACTATATTAGATGAAGTAAATAAAATCATTTTAAGGATAGTTTAAGAATTCTAAGTGTCAATTCATCTGCTTTAAGATTGATCGGACCAACATTAAAAATACATTAAGTTGCATAACGAAACAACTTCACACAACACAAACACTGTTTCAAAAGTATTTTTAAAGCCAAAACAAGAATATTTAGCTCAAGAAATATCATGATGTTTGTTTCCCACATACCTAAATTTTCTTGGGAGAGACCTCACAATGAACCCTATAAATGAAGCTCCGGCAATGGAACACTCTTATGAAAATCTCTTTTCTGCCATCAAATAAATCATGGGTTTCTTATCTTTAAGATCCTACTTAACTACATAACCAAACCCTCAAAATAAGTACCAGATTTAGTAGTTGATATAAAAAGGCCAAGTACAGTTTACAAAACCTTCAGCACTAGTACTTGTCTTCACTACTATCAGAATCATCTTCTGACATGTAAGCTCTTTGTTGATCACTGTCAGACGAGGAATCCTCTTCAAAGACAACATTATAGTGTGGAGTCAACTCCTGTTCAGATAGCTTCTGATTTTGTACACAGTTAATCTGCTCAGGATCTTTTCTCCCTTCAATTTCCTGATCACCACAAGGTTTCTCCATGGCAGTATCATGTGGATTTTCACGGTGACCTATTGATAAGGGTGTCTGGTTCTCACTTATTGCATGAGTACTTGAAGATTGAGGGATAACAGCTGCAGCAAAAACAACTGAGACTCCTTGTACATTCTCCATAGAAACTGACATGGGAGTTAGATCTAAACCATTTGACCTATCATGTGTTGAACTCACTGTATTTAGGACCGGCTTGATATTATAATTTGACTTTTCTCTCAAAACAGATGCCTCCCGTAAACTAGAATAAGAATGAAAAGATTTTAAGCCTTCACAAACTGCAGATGCAAGGATAGCTTGTAAATATCCAGTATTTTGTTTATCTGCAGAAATATCATCAGCATCGCCCTTTGGCCTTTTCTTAGATGATAAATCTTCAGTTGAGGATTTTCGAATTCTTGGTACAGCTGTGGCTAAACTCTCTGTTACCAACTTCATTGCAGACTCAAGACTATTCTGAATTGACCCAGATGCTGGTAGGGCAGCAGCAATCACCACAGGGACCATTTCAGTGGCATTGCCACTTTGAATTGGGTCATGATAGACAGACATATTCTTATCCTGACAATCACATGGTTGTTCTAGATGTTGTTCCATAGTTTCATAATTGGCATCGTTTTCAGCATTCTCTTCTGGTGTTAATATTTTATTAGCATGATGATATGCAGGCCCTACAGGGTTATGGTTAAAATGTGTGGGATCCGATTTCTTGGAAACCATCTTACCTTTCTCCATTTCTACTTCAAATGTGATCCTTTTCTCCTTCTGAAAAGAATTTGATGATGCTTCCAAAGTTTTACTGCCAGGCTCCTGAGAGACGTGGGACCCTGGGCCTGGCATCATTTTTCCAGAGTCATTCTCTGTATTAGTCTGGCATTCACCACTGTTGGGACTCTTGTCAGAAGTTTCTTTGATGGCCTCTGAAATGCACCCCTTAGTACAATCGTTTTCGACACTGGCCATATTCTCCTCTAAATCACTACTTGCACAGTCAATTTTTGGCAATTTAGTTTTCTCTAAAGCTTTAGTTCCTCGCACTCCACAATCAAAACAACGACATAAAATTCCATCATTTGACACAAGGGCTTGTTGAATATGATGCTGCCGAAGGGCTTTGTGGACTATCAGAGAAAATGCATTCTTGAAAAGGACAGAACAAACTTCACATTCAAAACAGTTACACGTTTCTCCTGCTTCAGATGCAGAATCTAGACAATGATTTCTCCTTTTCACTGACATACTTTGCAAGCCATGATGACTCTCCAAGTGCTTTTCAAGTACCTCAGGGGTCAAGAGCACTTCCTCACAAACAAGACACCATGCAGATATCCCAGCTGACTGATCCAACCACCTCTTCCAGTTCTGATCAGATATCAGTGGGGAATGAGTATCTGAAACTTCCACTTCCTTTTTTTCTTCTTGCGACCCAGTCTGTACTATTTTTTTGGTATGCCGCTGATCTTGAATCTCAGCATATAGCTTGTGAGCACTGCCCAGTAAATGAAGCATAAAGCAGGGCCAGCTTTTGCACCATATCATACAATATGTGCATAAATATCCCATGTTTTCTACTTGTC
Source organism: Picea sitchensis (assembly GCA_010110895.2). Classification (NCBI taxonomy): domain Eukaryota; kingdom Viridiplantae; phylum Streptophyta; class Pinopsida; order Pinales; family Pinaceae; genus Picea; species Picea sitchensis. The sequence continues at coordinate 9,029 of SNQJ01S0010347.1, read as the reverse complement.
CCATATCCTTCACCTTCTTGAGCCTATTGCTTAAACAAACTTTTTGCAACTGAAATTTGTGTTTATATGCATGCAAATGGCTCTCGCGGTCATTCACGTGAATGAACTTTTTTTCGCAAACGAGGCAAGTGGATGTTCTCAAGGACTTAATATGCACACTGGAAAATAAGTGCAGAACAAAATCATCTATGGCTTCACATTTTACCTGGCACAGAAGGCATTGCAGATTTATGCCAACTTTGGAGTAATCACTTGATGAGCCAGAAAGTAGCTTAATGACCCCAGTCAATTCTGGCAAGTTCTCTGTTGAGAATGTGACCTTGTGCGACATCACCAGATGTAACTCCAAAGCAATACTGCAATTGAATGCAATGCCACAAGGAGGGCACTTGTAAGTCTGGTCAGCAAATTTTGCTACCCTGAAACCACGGCTCATGCACCGTTCATGCCTAGAATCCTGGACATGAGCTTCTGCAGCTTTTATATTTAACAAATTTACTGAGCAAATCATGCAGTAACATCGCAAACGGATTTGTGCTCGCAGTTTCTTTATATGCGGGGCACTAATGTTGTGATGTAGAATTTCCAGATGACCAACATTATTTACAAGACACGATCTGCAAAATGACTTATCAGAGCTTCCAAGCTCCTGCAAACAGAACCATAATTTAAATGAGAACAGAAGACCTTCAAAACAACAGATGAAGCAAAATTGATGAATGGTTTCCAGAAAGAAACACACAAGTTGTTATATTCAGGCCAATTATGGAGAGACCTCTCCTTTCAAAATGAATACTTATAGCCCAAAATAATTGAATTTGCTGTCACTTAAAAATGTTGATAGCAGACTAGTGTAGGTATTTTATAGTCAATCAGATATCAAAAGCTTCATTAAAAGAAGGCAGCTCACTGAAAAATAAAATCTTTTAATAAATTTTTCTTTTATGTGATGTGATTCTTCCTTAGAAGTTTATTCACGAGGATTTATTCACCGAACCTGAATCCTCGAGCTTTTACAGATTCTTAAAGAGTAAACATATCCAAGGACCAAAATCATAGTGCTATGACTTCTCTGTCTGATTCAAAAATTTTAAGACAATCTCCCAGAAGCATGATGAGTAGGACAACATAGTCAACCTACTAACAGTACATGAGTCGAGAATTATAGCTCAGACAAGAACTTGCACACAGGTTCACTGTGAACATGCGAGAAATAGTTCGAGATGTTTTTGAAAAGTAATTCTATTTTCGAAAAAGTAATTCTATTTTGTAATTCACTTTAGTTAAAAAGTGAAAGTCTTATTTTTAGCAGTTAGAGTCTAGAAAGGTATATTTCATGCATGCATGACTTAGACTAGGAGTAATCTCAAAAATAGATTAGGGTTTTGGTCTAAGCTAAAACTATAAAGACAGGTCAAGAAAGAGAGTTAAGACACATGCAAGAACACTTGAGCAGTTGAGCAGATTGAGTGACAGAGAGAGGAAGAGAGCACGCGGCCAGGAAAGAGGCATTTCCAGGAAGCACACAGTCCCGTACTGGGATCCGCACAGTTCCACACCGGTGTACAGAGTTCTGTACATTCGTACAAACAGTACCATACAGATCCGTGTGGTCATACGGATAAGTTTGTACAGAAGTACAGGCAGGATGTACAGCAATTTTCTGCTGTTTCTGGTTTTTTCCAGCAGCTGTACCTTTCAGTCAAGCTGTAAAAGCTCAAGTTTGAGGTGATTTTTGGTATCCGTGCAGTGCTATTTTTTGGACAGCTTGTGGGAGTTTCCTTGTAAGTTTTTCAAAGGAATGAAAAACAGATTTGAAGGAGTAATAACCGGTGTATGTGTGAAACTAATTTTTATGCTTCAGCTATTTGATTTCCAGTTATGTGTGATTAATGCTATGGTCTGAAATTTATTTCTGCAATAATTAAATTCAGCAATCTACTTGTTTGATTGAAATCATAAGGACTTTAGTCACCTAGGGCTTGGGAATTTTCACAAAATCAACATTTATATAGAAATATGATAGCCAGTTTATGAATCTAGTGTTAAGAATTTACAGCAAAATGAGAAAATACACAGCATACTCGAGAATAACTTTTCCATTCTAAGGAGTGTATGATGTCCTTTAATTGGCATTAGTTACAACTTACATCTTTACAAAAGCATGCAGTTGGTTCAAAGTTATATCCTTCTGTAGGCATTACTGCATGTTTGTACTTTTAGAATGGAGGTAGCTGGAATATCTACAACTGATTTGTTGCTGGATGACAATAATATATGGAGCTGATATTTCATATTTTATTAGAATGTTAATGCATGGAAGATTTGAACGGCAAGGAATCAAGGCAGAAGGACAACGATCAACAACCTTTGGTGGCAAAGGTGGATAATGAATGATATTGACTACACTATAAATTAGCTAATCTCCCCCATTGGACAAAGGCAAGCTTTGTTCTTTAATTTCCAGAGCATCATTAGATGTGAATCATAGATCACGGAAACAACACAATTGAGAAATATAGATGAAGCAGTTTTGTGATATTAAAGCAGCACAAAGATAGTAATAAATTTCAAAATTTCAACTCTAGATGTTAATGTTCACTAGTGCCCAAACTTGCTCAATGAGACTACAGAGAGTACAATGATATAAGTGAGCAAAGGAAGTGGTATAAGTATCTCTGTGAAAACTGCAAGAGAAAAAAAAAAAGTTCAGGCCAGGGGTGCCAAAAGCATCTCCAACAAGAAAGTGGGAGGAGACCACGTGATGAAAAATCATATACAATGAGGCACAAGAAAGCCCAAAAGAGTTAAGACGCACAGGGATCCAAAGAAGGGAACAAAGGTAGAAGCAATGAAACAGAAATTCAGTTACTTAGTAGCTCTCCTAGCATGCAAGATCAAAGAAAACTAATTGGTGATTAGATTCAAACTGGCAAGTGGTTCGCGACTCTGGAGTCTATGCTGTCTGAATAACCTTCTACTGAAGACTTGCCCATGAGACCTCTCGCGTCAGGAACCATCTAGAGGCTGAAAGTAAGAGGTGATTAGTCTGGAACCGGCAATAAGGGAAGACCTTTCTCTGAGAGTATTTTTGTCAGAAATGAAGCTTGTTGCTAAGGAACATGACGAGCCATCTCTGGTGGTCTACTGTAAAAGCTAAAAGGGGTGGACTATCAGGAAGTTTTCATAACTTGAATATTTTAGAAATGCCAAAGGTAGTCATTCTTCCGTTATTATGATTCACAAACAATACTCTGACAGCTTTTGATATTTAATGGTTTACATAAACCATACATTCAGATTAACAACCATCCACAATATTTAGTTCCTAATTTACAAACATATCAAGTCTTCTGTTTCAGTGCTTTCCCTATTTCATTTTTCCTGTTTACTGATGTATTTACTGCATATATGTTGTATGTAGAAAAACAAAGGCCAATGTTTACACAAGCAGGCCAGAGGGGATGCACCTTCCAAAATTCAGATAAAGACAGCATTTATTATTTTGTGTGGGGCTAAGTGGATTGGCACTGAACGCAATGTTGCACAGGGATGGAACTGCACCTAGAAATAAGGAATTTGAATTGACAAGTAGGACACAGAGAGATCGTGGCACATTAAATAAGCACAACTTTTAACGAGATTTAGCTAGTATTTGTGGAAAATTTCTCAATGTTGTGGTATTATTGGTATTGGTTACACTTTTTACAAGGATTTTCCATGTATGGAGGAGATGATAATTTTGGTCTGTGAACTGTTCTTAGAAGATAAGCAGGAATAAATTTAGCAGGATTTATATTTTTACCTAACTGCACTAATTGATAATGACTTCAGGACAGGACAGGCAAATTTTGAAGGGAGGGATTATCTTTATGGAAAAGACACAAAAGAAGGGGTTATTTCAAATAGACATACGAGAGCTTTTAGGCTTTATCCCAAAATACACACACAGAATTGGTAACAAAGAGAGGACATACTTTATACTCAGGACCAAGGAAGGCAGAGCATTGTCTTACACTGTATGTAGAAGAGTTTCTATTTTGCAGGGTGTTAATCTGGAGAATTGCAGGGACATGCACCCTGTGTTCAGTGATTCAATGTTGAAACCTTTTGTGTTCATATGTGAATAATTTTTCCTATGGCCAGCAATTGTCTTAATGGTTTGAACTGTGCTTTTCATGCCAGGGTTCAGTTTTAAGACTCGACTTGCATAATTCATAGAGTTATATGATTTGCAGATTTGATCTGCATATCAAATGCCCAGAAATCTGATTCTTACGTCTGATCTTCCTTTCTCTTGTCGTAGTAGTCCATCTCAAGGGCTTGTTCTTCTGTTCTCATGTCTGGCCAGTTGAGATAGACGCTTGTTCTGCATTTTGACATCCCAGTTAATGGATTCTAAGTTCTGTTTTGTGTTCAGCAGCTCTTACAAGGGCTTGGCTTTCCAGCGGTTACTGCAGAATTCTCATTTGTGCCAAAAAAGCTGTTGCATAGGTGTAGTTTGTGATTTCTAATGCCTCAGACACTGTTACAGAGGTCTGACATGCATTTCAGGGCCAAGATATGTATTGCAGACCTACAAACTTGCCTCCAGTATCATATTTTCATAGCTGGGAGCCCTTTTTCTGGGCTTGTGCATGGCCATAATGATTTTCACTGTTGTTGAATGCAAAAAGACAGTTCAGAGATGGTCTTCATCATTAGAGCAAGGAGTGCAAATGTAAGATATGTGTGCACTTTCCTGTTCTCCTGTCTGGTTGGTGCGAAGGAGTCACTGCATTGCTGATTGGTGAGACTCGAGAGGATGGGCCCACATGCCTCGTTGGTGCCAATGTGAAGGCACACTTCTATTTGGTTAGTTTCAGGAAGTGGACATCAATCAATTGTCATGCTCAAGGGCATTAATAAAGCAATCAAACCTAGCCCTTGGTTTGATAGGTTTCTAGCAGCCAGTGCCAAAATCAACAGTGCCTTCTATCCAACTCAAGGAGAGTCTAGAAATCATGAAGATCTATCAATGGTTAGATGGAAAACATCCCTAGGTGCAGTTGTGTCCCTGACTCAGAGCATTCAAACTAAATCTATACTCGTAATCTATACACCTGTGCCCTCTTTGATAAAAGAAGAATCCACGTGACTCCATTTCTTGCATAATTATCAGAATCGATGTTCGTTGGATGATCCTGAGCTATGCTAGCAGAAACAGTGAATAGAAAATGATACAAGAAATGGCAACGAAACATGGACTGTGGATCAAAGGCTTTCAGGTATAGGAATTGGTACCAGTAGAACCTTGGGCCCTGAGCCCCTCGTAACATTTACAGGGTTACACAATTAGATATACATATGTCATAAATAAAATATCGAATATAAAAAATGATCATAATCATTACATGGTTCATATCATATGACATTATATAATGTGAAATTGTGAAGTGTGCAATATGAAGCAATAAAAGATTGCACTAGCTAAAGAAACTGCAATCAAGATCCAAAACTCAAACTCCTGATTCAGAAAAAAAATGTACTATTTACCATTTAGAATCATATTTCAAATGACGAAATTTACAAGCCCAAGTCAATCACAAATTTACAAAATAAATAAAAAAGTTAAGGGTTCATATAGTTTCATTTTCCCATTTTATTTTTTCCTTCTAATGATACTTTTTCTTATATTATATTTTTGGAGAGGCACCATGAGAAGCGGCCAGGAAACAGTCATTTCTCATCATAAATCTTGGTCATTTCCCATCCATTTCACAGGCGAGAAACTTCTTTCTCATGAAAACCATTTCTTGGCTTGTGAAATGACTCAGGAACAATGGGTTGTTTCTTCTTGTCTTGAAAAAAAAAGGTATATGTTTTGAACACCGTTTTTGTTAGCAAAACTGTTTAATCAGGTAGCATAGATCTTGAGTCTCTTTGTTTCTCATACATAGTTGGAAAATGTTTTAGAGTAGTGATAGAAATTGTAATTGGATATGCAGAACTTGGGGGCAAGGACTGACATCTGTACATTTTTTAAGATGTTCTTTTTTATCCATCAGTATGACAACCGAGTAGATTTTTTAAAGTTGCTACAGGCACACACAAAGCTTTCACTGTCCTCTTATTGCTTTAAGAGTTCTTAAAGGGAGGTCAACATGGTCTACTAGCTTTGACCTGGTCGGAGAAGCTCTATGCACTCCCATTGCATACTCTATTCATCTACCTTTTTCCAGTGCCATTGGCTATAAATGGCCACCAGTCGACATATATATATATATTAAATTAAAATAAATATACAATTGCCAAAGGAGATTTAAAATGGTTTTATTGAAATCCTATCTCTCAAACTAAATACCTTAATGCTTTGAGATAGCTTAAATTAGAGAAAAATACAAGTGAAATCCTTACAGTAAATCATCACATACTCCAAGGCAAGGACAAACAAGTACACATTTTACTCTGACTTAATTTGACCTGTCAAAATTACTTGACAATCTTCCATTACAATCTACAATGTGCTTACTCAAATAAAACTAATGTTAATTTAACATGGGAAATGTCCCTTAGTTAATAAAACTTATCAAGGTCAACCCAGTGTTGCCAGAGCGTGGGAGCACATTTTTCAAAAAATAGTCGGGAGCAAAGCGTCTCCGGAGCGTTTTTTTTTTAATATATATATATATATATATATATTCAAAAGAAAACATGTAGAATGCCAAACTAGATGCAAAATTTATGAAACATGTTTTAGAATATAATGAATGTGCTCGTTTTACCATTGACAATATCGCTATTGTCACCCAACCATAGGCTGAAGCCACCCTCTGAGCACCTTAACCTTGACAAAGAATCACTCTGGAAGCAAACCCTAGGCTAGATAGCCAAACAAAGGGTAGCGCACCTTTCCAGGATAGCGAACCAACAAGAGTAGATCAGATAGTCCAAACCCTAACCAAGAGATAGTCCAAGCCAAACGTGATCTGCTAGCTGCAGCAGCTGCAATGGCAGCTCTCCTCCAAACCTGCGCACAAAACTAGGCACTGCAGTGTGCACAAGTGTTGCTCTGCAATTCTGAGACTGCCTGCCAGAATGAAGACAGGCCTCCTGTATTTATAGTAATCCTGGCTAATTGCCTGGGCCGACTTCTCATTCTGGGTATCTGTCTGTTCAGTATATATTATTTCTTCTGGCCGACTTCTTCTCTTGTAGGCTAATAACCTAATACAAGTTATCTTCTTGAGTCGACATGTCTTCTAGGTTTATTAGCCAACTCATTAGGGTTTCTTCTTGCTTCTCGAAATATTCTATTCTCGTTAGGTTTACACGTGGTGGTAAATACCTCCTGCAGCTACCATAATATCAACACTCCCTCCTAGTTAGGGAGGTATTACAGGTAATGATCTTGAGCACAAACATATCATTCACCTGGTAGCATCAACATAGTTGTATAGACTATCTCATGACTATATCATGAGCACCATCATCATCATCAGTGTCATCAGCTGCATCATCTCTCTAAACCATACTCTATCTGAGTAATCAGACATGATGCTCACTCCATAGAGTGACACAAGGGCCATTCTTCTAATCTAGAAGAGTAAATGTTTTGAACCATTTTTTGTCTATGAAATCTCTGTTCATTGATCATTCATCTGGCTGATGATTATTTTCAACACTGTTGATAGTCTTCAAGGCAATCGGAACAATATCATTCAATAGAACACAACTGTGTCTATCCATAGTAGTACACAACTACAATCCAGTGGTACACTACCACACCAACTACCACACAGATACTTGATCAAACAGTGGAACACATCCACCACAGTAGTATACATCTACTGTCTAGAAACATACTGTCTTCATAACAATCATCTGATATCAACCTACATAGAAACAATGTTATGATACAAAATGAATCATCTGGGCCATTCTTCCACTCACATCTATGAGATCTTGGAAGATCATCTGCCCTCAGAAGGTCAAACATCAATGATGAGCTATTTAGACTATTCTTCTCAAGCAAGGAAGAATAACTGTCCTGATTTCTGAGCCTGGACCATTCCTCACCCTGGGCCATTCCTCCGACACTAGACAAAGTGTAACCTGGAGAGAATGAGTCTGCCCTAAGGAATGTATGTCCTTGATTGTTGAACCTGGACCATTCCCCACCCTGGGCCATTCCTCCGGCACTAAACAAAGTGCAACTTGGAGAGAATGAATCCGCCCTAAGGAATGACTGTCCGGACCATTTCCAAAGGAAATGACTGTCCTGCACCAACCTCCAAAACGGACCATTCCCCATGTTAACCACAATGGAAAATCATTGTCCGGCGAGGCGGGCCAGTCTTCTTGAGTAACCCTCAAGAAGAGAGAGTACCCTAGACCACTCCCCATGTTAACCACAATGAGAAGTCGTTGTCTATGATACATCAGCAATCCATCGAACCATTTTCATTATGAAAATGACCGTTCGATCTGGACCAATTCCGAACTGGAAAAATGCATGTCCGTCAAAAATCTCAAACCACTTTTTGAACTGGAAAGGAACTGCTCATCCTAGACCATTGTTCGAAATGAAAAATGATTGTCCATCAATCAATAATACATCAATGCTCCCTCCCAACCTAGGAGTCATCTCTTCCTTTTTCAATAAGGAAGTCATCTCCACGAGCTCCAACTTGAGTACGCAAACTTTTTCATCTTGGACAGAAGCTTTACCAAAATGTCTGCTTATCTGCTCATCTACGGAGATATGTATTGGAGAACCACTTTCTCCTTTCTAGACTTCATCATGGATAATGTAATGCTTGATTTCAAATGTACTTGGTATGGAAAATTGGTTTTCTCTGAAGGCTTCATGTAGCTTTGATCAATAAAGTATATCATTGTTGGATTCCTCTTGGTTCCTGCCATCTCACAACATCGTGGCAAGGGTCAAACTGGAACATATCCATGTGGCACTTCTTCTGTCATCATGAGATCTGCTCTTCTGAGTAATCATCTTGATACAATATCTCTGTTATAGAACATCTTCACCA